>JASSUY010031422.1:0-12459 GCA_032466535.1 Forpus xanthops | reverse complement strand
CCCCCCCCCCCCCCCCCCCCCCCAAACCAGTCTCCTCCGAAATATCGTCTGAATCATGTGAAAGTTAACACTTTATCTATTAGTGTCACACAGCTATCATATAGCATGTTCACTAAGGGAAATGAACACACAAGTGTGCTGCAGGGACAACTAAATTGGAAATGGACACCACCATCACCTCCCTTCTCATTTGGCTCCAGCCTAGCCACCTTTTAGGATAAAGTTTTCTCTTCCATTTAAAGGCCTGTGGATTAAGTGAAAACCAAAGAACTAAAGAATGCTCCTTTCAACATATTTAACTATAGTCTCTGTACTCAGTCCCAGACCACAGCTGCAGCACATTACTCAAGTGAGCTATTAAGCAAGCAGCAACCATCCTGCATATTCTGAGATGTGGATAGGTCTACGTGTATATATATGTATTTTAAAAAAGTCAACCTGAAACTCCTCACAGAAGACAACTGCTGTTTCCCTTTGCTTCAGCACTAACGTTAAATGCTAGTTTCTCTGCATAATCCTAGAGAAGGCAGAGCTGCAGAACTCTCCAGAACAAGAGACGAGGATTTATCCTGCCAATTAAAAAGATTCTCCAAAACCAGATGCTATCCTCCTTCATACCCAAAGCCAATGCAAGCTCACAGAACTTACTCAAACTTTGGGTTATCTCAAAACAACTTGCAGGGATTGGTATTTGTTAGGATCTTACACAAGCAGAACCACTGGGAGCAAGGTATGGAGGATCAGCTATAAGAAGTCTGTGGAGGTCCTACACTCATGCAGCACAGCAGAGCCATGTACACATGCAGCAGGAGCCCCCCATATTCCCAATTAGGAATACACTTAAGACACATCTCTGACCCATGCTCCTCTCCTAGGGCTAATTTTTCAGATGCAAGCTCAGACAATAGCCATAGCAACTCTCCTTATCATGACTGCCAAAGCAAACTAAAGACCTCCAGCCATCTGCCACAACCCTTTCCTCAGGGTGGCATCTCTAACCTGCTCTCCAAAAAGAGAGTACTTGAGTTGCCACTTTAAGCATCAATACACAGTTCAAAGCATGTTCTTGACAGCTTTCAGCAACCAAGTCCAGAGTAAACAATACCATGAGTAAGAAATGCCACCTGAGGTCTTACAGGTTTTACATTGAAATTCCTATCCACAAAGGGATAATGGTCTTATCCATTTACCTCATGAGACAGAATATCATCTACTTGAATATGGGGATCTTTTCCAACATTAATGCCCATAATTTACTCTCGGACAGTTGTGTTTTTTACCTCCTTATAGAATGTGGAAAAACACAAGCAAGAAAACACGCTCTGCCCCGGTCTGATGAATGAAAGAACTGCGGTTTCCTACTGCTGTGTAAAACAAGACAGGTAGGATGTCGGGAGAGAGACCCAACAGCCCCTGCCATTCTGTTCAAGCTCTGTATCACATCTCTTGGAGAGGGGCAGACATTTCCATAACTGTTCAAGAAAAAGCACCACACACAGAAGTCCTCAGCAAGCTTCACAGACTTCAGTGAATCAGAACTGCTCGTAAACATTCGTTTCCTTTCTCAAATTTGCTTCCAAGTATTTGCTTTGCCATTAAGCCATAAATCTTTAGCTACTAAAATAGAGCTGCATGTTCCTTATTTGGGTCAGAACAACACTAATTCATCAACATGCTTGGTTTTCTATATAATTTACATTTACAGATGAAAATGTTTCTTCAAAAATCCATAAGATTTGCTGAAAGTAACACTGCATGAAAATCTACTGTTTTAAGTCAGGAGGGCACTGTCAGAGACGACGGGAAGTTCAGAATCAAATTAAAAGTGTTACTTCTTGCACAAAGCCTGCAATTAAACTTTCTTATGGTTCTTTTTTAAAGAAACCAATGAAACCTTTTTAGCTGCAACATTTCCGCTGTAGCACCTGAGAGTAAAATATTGCATGTAGAGAAAGGAAATACAGAAAACTAATCAATGATGGAGAAAAACCTTCACCTTCCTGGTCACCGTAAAGATTGAGTAAAGCAAAGAGCAAATCCAGCGAAAAACAAACTTCAATTTTAAGAAAACACCTCACATTTTATAAATTGTTTTCATCATTAAGGGGTAAGAAACTGGGACATGAAAACAGATTTAACTGTTCAAGGTGTAATACAGAAGTTTATTGATGTATCTAACAATTACCCTTTGCCTGAAAAAGAAGAGAAGGGAAACCACAACCATTCAGCATTTTCTTACTGCTTTTGTAATTGTTTTATTAATAGCAGTTTTATTTTGGACAGAAATTCTAAACCAAAACAGTATCCAGAGAACAGGAATTGCTGTTACTCCAGCATAACCGGTTTACATGCAGTAGTCTTGGATCTGGGAGATTACTTACGGCAGGGTTCACCTTGCATGACTAATTTATTGGTTCCCTCATCAACACAACTGGGAAACATGTAAATGTACACATCCCCAAATGTGCAAATGTGAAGTTACAGTGTTTCCTTCTCTACAATAGCAGTCCATTTCAGGGGCAGAGGACCACAAATACAGAAAGAGACCGGACAGATAATCTGTTGCAGTTATATGAAACAAGGATATTGAAATTAAGGTTGCGATGTACTGGAAAAACACCATATGACTCTTAATCAACAACTGAGCCTGCAAGCTACTATTAACCCACCAGCATTATTTATTAAACTTTATGCAACCTCTGAGGTCCCTGAATGCCAGGTGCCAGCTGAGCAACATGGCATGGATAGGGCTTGACTGCTGGAGAGAAAAAGAGCCATGGGGAAGTGGTGTCTGAGGCTCTTTCCGTCATGTTTGTCTCTGGGGTACCTCATCTGCTTTGACAACAGTAAATTTAGTAAAGAGGACAAGCAACAGAGCGAGAGGCTCTAGACAGAGCACTCTGGTGTAGTGTGGCTTATCTTCAGCTCTGGAAGGCTTCAGGAGCTGTGGGTTCCGGAGCACATCCTAGCTAAAGGAGGGAAGCAGCAATGGTGGGGTGTCACAGCAGGGTGCCTCTTTGGGGCACTGCACAGCTCCACATGTAGCACCTGAGAAGGTACAGCCCCAGCACCCGCACAGCAAGGACCCAAAGCACCATTCTTGGCTGGGAACACACAGGGGGAATCTTCCAGTTTAAACCCATGGCTGTAGAATCATAGAATCATGAATTTTTAACCATCCCCATTTCTCAGCCAATCTGTATTTTCGCAGTGGAAGTTCCCATGCTCTTGTTTTAGCAGCCAAGACGAAATACAGAAGACCGAGAAACCACACACAAGAGCCGGAAGACCCAACCCTAGAGCACACAGCCAGAACCCAGGTAAACTGAGCAGCCACTGAGCTACACAGCTTTTCATCAAATTCTCCAAAGCTGGAGGGAAAAATACAGCACATGAATCAGTTACAGCTCTCCAACCTTCTTCACCTTGAGGTGCAACGGGAAAAGAGCACAAACACACCAGTACAAAACAACAGGGAGCAGAGTTGAACCATGAATCATTACAAAAAAGGCTGCCTCAAAAACAGCTTTACTTGGCATTATCCCAAGCAACTTCTAAGGTCAGTCTGTAGATCATCACTTGTGTTACCTTTCTATAAGCAGCAAAAGGAAGAAAGAAAATAACACGAAGCAAGATGAGGACATCTAATTAATTAGATTCTGAAGCAATGCATCATTCAGAAGGTTTTGTTCCAGTGACTTACAGTACCAGACTAGCATTAACACACATAAAAGCAGCATTAGAAATAATATTCAAGAAAAATAAACAACCCAGTTCAGAGAATTCAAGTCAGTATCTCCAAATGCCCACAGCTGCTGCAGATGCACACAGCTGCCTCCTCCTTCCCTGTGCCTAGGGAAGCCTGGGCACGGAGCTGTCACATCGCTCCCATCAAGCTACTGTGAGTAGACAGCATGTTGATTTCTAAATACCTCTTCATTCATCCTATCAGGAGCAACTGCTGAAACACTACAAAATACACAAACAGGAACTGAGAGGTCCATGTGTTACTACAAAACATTGATGAACTGGGGAAAAAGCAACTTTTCAGAGGAAGTTTGCTTTCTTGGGAAAGCCTGAGCTTGGGGACCAACTGAATTAACACCGTTCTCTCCTCAGTAACTGCGACAATACCTTAATGGTTTCCATATACTCACTGGTGGTGTGCTAGAAATGTGCTAGCTTTCATCCTAGCCAATATGTATTTAAATTGGATGTTATTACTCACATCAGAAAGCTGCCCTCTACTAAGTATTTTATAGACACTTGACATATCTGCCAAATTCACAGCATCCAAATGCATTTTTAATGTTACAAATTGGGCTGCGGTTAGGATGCTGGGAATTCGATGTTCCTGGATGAGTCCCACTCTTGGATGCAGAGCGTTAATGCTTCTTTCATTTGCTGCCACACTTATAACCCAGATCAATGAAAATCTAGACCATGACTAAAAATAAGTTCCCATTCCCAATGCTCCAAGGAGCCTCAGCTGCAGAGATTTCAAAGAAGCCCCAGCACACGGTGACCAGCCTAACAATTTCTGCCGCTAAAACCTCATATAAATGAGTCCCTCCAGCTTGAGAAAGGGCGGAAATGTACTTTGATTCTCCGGCTGATTTCATTTTGAAGAACACTTAAGTGACTTGTCTGTCAGAGCAGGACACCTCTGCACCACAGCCACGCCAGCTAATTTCCCTGAGCAGACAAACCTGAAGGGCTCACCACCCTTGGTTTTGATTTTAGCAGATTTCTACCCTAGGAGTTGATCAAATACTACATAACAACTACAACTGTCACTAAAAAAAGGCAGTTCTGTATCATCAGCTCAATCCTAACCACTAAAGCTGCACAGGACACTTTAAATCAACAAAGCAGGTTATGTCCAACACTTCACCAAGCTTAAATTGCTTCTACTCCCCCCTCACTTAACTCCTCCAAATACATCTTAGAAATCAAACCCCATGTTCTGAGCAGCTGCACAAACACTGATGGACACTGGAGGTGAAGCAAGAGGTGATTTCCAGGTTGGGTTGGTCAAAACCTTTCAGCTTAACTCCCATACCGTACCTGTCCAACACTGAGCTGTCAGTGTTAATTGCATTGCCCAGCCCTGCACACTGTTGCCTGCACCATGAAGAAAGGTGGTCATGCGCTGTAAGTAACAATGGTTTTAGTGGTCTTGCTCTGGTGAGTAGCTCTGCAGTCATGCAGCTAATGTGCACCAGAATGGCATGGCCATTTAAACATTAATGGTGTGAGTTACACAACCCTCTAGCAAAGCCTTTAGCTTCATCACAGACTTCATAGTGGGTTACCACAGCTTCATCACACAGATGCAGGTTGGCAGGTGAATGGCCACAGCCTTCCCCCACACCCACCTCAATGCATTAAATACCATTATCACGCAGGAAAAAAACTCCCCTGGGCAGACACTTATTATTTCCTTTATCACTGTCATTATTTCAGAATAGAAAAGCTCAAAGCTGTGAGTCTCTGCCCTTGACAACATTTCTGTTCACACCCTGACTGCACCTCCCTGTGCCCATGACCCACATCATCTCCTATGGCATCTCATCCAGCATGGAATAACTGGTTGCCCTGTGCTGCCGAGGCAGTGGCACATACATGCTCCTCTGATCACTTGCAAGCTGCCTGGTTTTGTTTGATCCGGGATGCTGCACACTAAATTTGTCTGTAAATGACTGAGGGAATCCAGTTAACATGCCTGCAGGCAGCATTTCCGTCATATTTGCTGTACCAGAGACATGCCTCACTTCCATGGGAGGCAAGTTTAGCACCCACTCGAATTGAATCAGACTTCATAAGATGAATTCATGTTCAGATTGAGAGCTAAGAGGCAAAATACAGGTGAGGGGGAATAGAAAACCATGCCATGTACCCTACAAGTAGGGATTTCTAAGTGGAAATGCTGACAGTCCACCTGCCATAAGCATTGAAGCAACACGGCTGGAATAAACATTACCACACAGCAGATTATGAGACAACAGAAAGGAGAAAGGAAGTTAAAAAAAAATGGAGTCACAGTAAACCAAAATCTCCCGCCTGTCATCAAGATTTCTATTTTCAGGCTGGGCTTCTTGCTTTTCTGGCATCAGAATCAAACAGCACTGGCTGTGGAACAGCCCTGTCTCACTTTGCTGCTTCACTGCCTTCAATGGCAACAGTAAGCAAATGGGCCTCTTGCCAGCACAAAACATGACCTGGTTTCAAGTCTCAGGCTGCAGGACAGAGACAGGGTGCACCCACCACCTTTCCATACAGAAACACAAGGCAAGGTCAAGCTCAGACCTGCTTCTGCCTTGAACTAGGCTTTGCAGCAGATGGCACAAGTTATGCCTGACCTCTTCATAGAGTTCCAGATGCGAGTTTGCATGGCCAGTAGCCAGGATGATAATAAAAAAGCACTATTTCTTCTTGGCATGCCATTTACCTGAAACCCTTTTCAATAAACATGTTTTAGGCTAGAAAAAGCTCCCCGTGTCTCTCAATGGGAAGGACACTGCCCAACCATCATAATTCATTAGAGAGATGACTGAATCTCACTTTTGATTTATATTGGCAGCTCAACTTCTACTTATCATTCACTGGTTACAAAAGAATATTATGGGGTTTTAATCACTCAACTGGAGTTTTGCAGAATCTGCAGCATGACTTATTTTTTCCTTTAAATATATAAAATTACAGCTTAAGACAGTATTTGACCTTCATCCATTCACCATCTTAAAACAAACTGAAAACTAACACTAGGCTGCTCATATTTCAGAATAATGAGACATTCATCAAAAAAACCCAGCAAATAAAACTTAGCAATGCAAGAGAGAATGAATATAATTGGAAGATGGTGCCTACATCAGGGATAGTGACACAAAAAAGGCCCACAAATATTTCATATACTTAGGCTTAACCAGTTATTACGAGCTTACAGTGATTTATCACGTGCTTTTAAGGCTCAGGCAAAGGCAGTAAGTGCTGTCCCAGCAGCAGAGGCACATCAACACCTACCCTGTGAGCCGAACCTGGACACTGCAGCCAAGAAAGCATCATGCAATATGATGTCTGGAAGGAAGCATGCACTTAAATGAATAATAAAAATGAAATTAAATTGCCTGCAGTAGATCTGAGAGCCCTGACTACATTTGTTTAGTGTGAAATGCAACGTGCAGCCATAAAGCCACCTCCACGCAAACAGGCGGAGGTCAGAAGAGAGGCTGAAGCAACAGTGCTGCAAATGAAGCATGCTTATGCAAACAGTGCACAGAATCACCTCCCTGCCCTCCAGGCTGACACTGGTACAACCCAGTGCTCACAGCGCTGGGGGAAGACAAGCTGCTGGCTTCAGTAACACCATCCTCCAGCTGTCCTGAAGCTCAGGACACCACTGACTACATAGGCACTTGAGTAATGAGGATGATCCCTTCAGCATGGGAGTACCATACCCCTGTGGCTGTCTGCCACATGCAGCATCTACATCCCTCTCTTCTGCTCACTGTCCATCTTTACCTTTCTCTTCCTCCCTATATTGATTCTGCAAAGTGCTTCCTGATCTCCAGTTCAGGAAAAAAAAGAAAAAAAAAATGACAAAAATGAATTCCACATACTTCCATCTACGAATAACGTGTCAAACTCAATAACCTGTGGGTATTTCTCTATGCCAGACACCTCCTTCCAGAGGGCTTAACCATTGCCAGACAGGGCAGCATACTCAGGGCAGGACAGGGTAGGCAATCTGAGCCTCCCCACAGCTGCAGAGCTGAGATATGTATTTTTACATGCCACCAGAAAGGACAGCACTGGTTTTCAAAGGATGGGATGGCTAATCGAACTGTCTGCTGCTGTGCTGGGCTCAGGCTGGACAGCAAGAATATATCTGTTTCCTTTAACCATAGCAGCTGCCATCTCTCTGCTTGTACTGCTTTAGTTATGAAATAAAAATATTACTGTTCTCATGGAGCAAAGCAAAGAAGGAGGAGCCAACCAAAGCAATGCGAATTATGAACCAGTATCTTCAGCCATGAGAAACATGCAAGGCTCTTCCCAGCCCAGAACAAATCCATTTTCTCTCGCAGTTAACGCTTAACTTTGATCTAGCACTGAGCCAGACCCGCATACAATAGGAGATACTAAGCAATAAACAGTCTTTATTCATTTATTTTCTGCCATTTACTTTGTGTTTACCACTTTATTATTACTTCACTTTTAATTTATTTTTTTTTTTTATTATTACTTTATTACTTCCTACAGGGCAGGAAGGGAGCAATGGAGCAGAGAGAATGCATTTTTTTTTTTAGATTCATACTATAAAGCCAAAAATCCATCAAGGATCCTGGGATTCCTCTAGAATTCTCAATTCCTTCCTAAATGGATTTCATATGAAACTGCCTCACCTCTACTGACCCAGGCACCCCCATCCTGGTTGCATTAATACTGTCAAGGGTTAAACTCGACCACAAAGGCAGAGGCTACTTTATTACAAGGACAAATGATTCTGTGATCAGTGAAGCAGCTTCAGGCAACCACCCAGTAAAGACATGTCAGCAACTGTCAAAAAAATTACAGCCAGTCGATGCAAAGCTTTAGCAACAAACACAACTGTAGAGTGACAAATAAAACTGTGTGGAGCATGTTAAATGCTCAGTGGAAAAAAAAAAAAATCTATGGGAACCTTTTATACTACAGCCCAGGGCAGAGGGGGAATTATGCCACAAGTGGACTGCAGCTTGTAGCAAGGTCAGCCCAGACTCCATCTCAGTAGCAACTCTGAGAAAAGCCTTACAGAAGGAAAGAAATCAGATAGTACCAGCTCCCCAGAAACCGCAGGCACAGCCTGAACTGCGCATTGTTACCACTGAAGCACAGCAGCTCCTGCATTCCCAGCCTCTCCCAAAGCATCCAAAATAGCCCAAGTCTGGGAGTCCCACGGAAAATTTTGTTACGCCCTGCTGAGGAATGTTCCACCCACGACTGTTGTTTCCTCCCATAAAAGGATCATTAGTGAGACAATTTCTGAGGTTCATGGTATTGTCTACAGATTGCACTGAAACACGGCACCAGGAAGGGGAAGCCAAACGAGCCAGCTTATTTTAAGGCTTCTGCAGTTGGAGAAAATTCTAGGGCAAAATTTCCAAAAGGCAGATGCTTTGAACTGGGAAACATTAGGCTTTGTGGAGAAGGCGCATTCCTGCCTTTAGAGCTGCTTCAATAATTCTTTTGGGACCACATCTATTTGATCAACTTTATTTTTCGATTTAGAATCTGCTTTTGCAGACACCTAGATACTATTTTATATAAACACGTGTATGTGATCAAGACTACTTGGGAAACAGCTTAAAAGTTAAGGACTTACTATAAAAGAAACCCCACTTTTCCATCCTTCTCACACCTACAATTTGCTTCGCAGACATGCTCAATCATCTCAATACCCAGGTGGAGCACAGAAGTGCCACACTACTAGCCAGATGGGACAGGAGACTTGTATCACAGCAAGTACAGTGGCTGGATCTGCAATTAGGATTTTGAACCTGTTATCCTTAAGGTTCTCTTTTCCTTAGGGAGCATGGAGAACATATTTCCACAGTTGCAGAGTCCATATACTCCCACTGAGTCCAGCTGGGATTCAGATTGCTGTTAACTGGGAGAATAACATGCATCACTATTCAGACATGTCTCCATTGTTGAAGTCTTTGGCAAACATTGATGAAGCACTCCCTCATCATCAGTTATCAGCAAAAATGCTACCCTGGTCTCAAAACCAAGACTGGACTTCCCTCTCCTGGACGGCTGCTATGATGCAGCTCCCAACAAGGCTCACAAAACCACTGCTCCTCTGGCACAAGAGAGGGAAAACTGCTTGAATGGGTTCAGTTAGGAAATGATCCCTTCCCCAAAGGGAAAGCAAGCTGTTAAAGACTAAATATCCTTGCTTGTCTTCTAAGAACCTGCCTGATTCCAACCTCTTGGTGGGCAGTTAAGGCTGACCGGAGACAGAAAAGTCAAAGCTAGCTTATGGGCACACAGTGATCCCTTGCCTGCAAGGGCAGCCAGGGATGGCAGCCCTCTGTGTGCGCAGCTCTGCCTCTCCACTCAAATCTGAGGCAGGCAGGGAACAGAGGGCCAGGACTCAGCAGGGAACCCCCTCCTGGCTTGCTTTGACTTAAACAAGAACTTTTTTTCTTCTATCGCTGCATCTGCAGTTTGTGTTTCCTTTGGAAGGAAGTCAGAGATTGAAAGGATGTTTACTCAAGCTGTTATTTAACTTGCCAGACAAGAACAGCTCCTCCAGCTCAGATACCACACGGTCAGGCAATTCTGGAGAACGCTGATCAGTTTGTATCATGAATTGTTAGGAGAGAATTTAACTGAAGGGAAGAGGCTTTTGCAAAGCACTTTCCAGGCCCAATCTTGCAATAAATGCACAAGATTCTGAGCTCTCACTGAAACTCAAGCAGCTACAACATCACAGTTCATATTTATTTTGTTTACAGCACACGCTTTCAAGGACATGACAGGAAAAGGTATCTGAAGCTGATGTGGCTGAGGTTAAGCTTTGTTTCAAACCTATTGCAAAAGCTGGTCGCTAGCTGTTTCTTTATTAATCAGTGGTAGTTTGCGGATGTTTTGCAGGTGGGATTAATAATCAAGGGTGGTTTGCAGTTGTGGTTACTATGATAAAACCCAATAATGATCTTTATCCTGGGCTTCACAGGGGAGAGGTTCACAGGATGACAGTATCTATCCATCTATATGCTTCAATCAAATTCTGCAGGGTAATACTAGTCTCGGGGATACAAATTTCATATAAATTTAATGAGAACAGAAGCTCAGAGAAGCAAGAACCTAAATTTATTGGGGGACCAAACTACAAACTACTACCAAAAAAGGTAAATAAGGGAAAAAAGCTCCTGTCAGTAGCACTGACTCCCTTCCTAGCAGAGCACTGACTTGTCTTAAAAGGCATGTTGCTTTCAGTTGTTTGAAATCGGTTTCTTACTGTACACTGGAAAATTAAAGCCTTCCTCTGCAAGCAGGAGAAGCCAGGCCTATTGCTCTATACATAAATCAACATTTCTAACTGTCCTTGATTCCACTGAGAATATGCTGGTGAAACAAAGGCAGCCTTTAGCACAGAAGGGAGCTGAAGCGGAGAAGCAAGGGTTTTTAACCCCCACAATCAGGTTATCGACAAGGGAGTCATGTGCAAAAGGCTGCTCACTCCCCCAGCTAGCACACAGGATACACTAACTCAGAGAAAGTAGTGAGGGGGTGAGAAGAACAGCAAATGTTTGTTCTAGGTTTCCTCTGATTCTGGGGACAGAAATACAAAACTCCCTCTCAAACTGAAATGCAACTCAAGCATCCCCCAGCACTGTGAGATGACCTCCTCTTCTGTGGGTTCCTCCCACCAGATAACATGCAAAGCTTGCTGATGCTCCTTCACCATTTTAAATTTCAAGGTCTAGCCACTGTAACAGTCTGGTTCCAGCAACTGATATATGGAATGCACATACAAGTGTGAGATGATGGACGTGAATTAGAAACGTGGAAATGCTCTCACCATTTCAGACTGAAACAATTTTTCTTACCAGAGAGCTAACACTTTCAATAACAGATTAGTTTAAGACAGGTGCCTGAGCTTGCAGTTGCACGGGCTAAAGCCAGACAGTCTCCCAGGAGCATAAACAGTTGTTTCTTACTTTAAGGGATCCTAACAAATACTTAAAGTCCGCTGCTACCTTGCAAAGCAGCAAAGTGAAAGAAAAAGAGAAAGTTCACAGGACTATTTTTGATTAACTGCAGCTTCAGGCCACTTGTAAGGTGCCATGCTCAGACATGCCACATACACACACGTCTGAAAGTTTTTACTTGGACAGGAGTTTAATTGGTTCCTTTACAATAAAACTAAATGAAAAGCTGCACAGACAGATCTGCCTCCCCAGTACTTCAGAGCAGGATAGTGTCCAAGTTTGCACATGCTTTAGAGATGCTCAAAGGGATTAAAAGAGTGAGAAAGCACAGACACAAGGCAAAGTTCTAAACAAAGCCCGATGAATCTCCATAGCACACAGGCACTTTTGTTATCCTGCAAGCACAGCTGGCTGTGGAACTGCTTTTGTTCATCTCTCACCATGACCATCCTTTGGACTTGCAAGTCCTGAGGCACTTGGGGCAATTCTCACCCACAGCTCTTCTTAACCCCACTTTTTTGTTGTCTTCTATGAATCTGTCACCTTGAACAGCCCAAAAGGCTACAACAGCACCAGCTTTCAATCACAGAATCATAGAATAGTTAGGGTTGGAAAGGACCTTAAGTTCATCCAGTTCCAACCCCCCTGCTATGGGCAGGGTCACCTCCCACTAAACCATGGCCACCCAAGGCTATGTCCAACCCGGCCTTGAACACCGCCAGCGATGGAGCATTCACAACTTCCCTGGGCAACCCAT
>JASSUY010031421.1:0-119956 GCA_032466535.1 Forpus xanthops | reverse complement strand
AGGCTGTGTGGAGACCTCATAGCAACCTTCCAGTATCTGAAGGGGGCCTATAGGGATGCTGGGGAGGGACTCTTCATTTGGGACTGTACTGATAGGACAAGGGGTAACGGGCTCAAACTTAAACAGGGAAAGTTTATCACACTGGTCCTGGTGATTTCATTTTTTGTTGGCTTCTGTGCAAAGGCACCTCCTGCAGAATGACTAGCTGGGGCTTTGATAGCCATTAATTATTGGGCTTTTGCTCTGGAAATGGCAGGCACTTTTCACAATGCTGGTGTACATAAGGGCTGGGAGACAGCAGGAGTGTGTTTCAAGTGTACATACATGCTTTTGGTACAAGGTGGATCTGGGAGAAAAGCTAGCACTGTAGAAAGGAGAAAGGTAGCCTAGAGAACATGCCATGGAAAAGAGCTTTGCACTGTTTTTGGTGAATTTTTCCTTTTTTTTTTTTTTTTTTATGTCCTAGCAAGGATATGAAAAAAGTACAAGGGTACTGGAAGGGTTATAATACTGAAGAGAAAACCTCATGTCTTGCAGATGGAAAGAGAAGAAAGTAAGTTTTATGTGTTTGTGCAGAGAACAGTGATGAAGTGGGATTAGCAAGAGCTGTTTACAGGTGACCACATTGTTTTACATCGTTCCAGTGATGTAGGCCAGCTCTGCCCACATATGTAATGGAGTGAGCCCTTGACAGTGAAGAAGAGCCGTAGAGGTTTGGCCAAGACTGTTTGTGAACCCAGCTCCAAGTGCTCCCCAGGATGCAGCAGGCTTGGATCCCCATCTCCACCTTCCTGTGATCTCTGATTTTTAATTTATTCTGTATTTTCCCTCAGCTCTGACCTGCAGCCTGTGATTCCTGTCTTCTGCTCCCAGTTTTGGCTGTTGAAGTTAAGCCTTGGCCCTGCAGCCTGCATGTGAGTGTGCAGCAGTGGGGATGTATGTGGTGCCTCTGTGCTTTCCCAGGCTGGAGTGTTGTGCTGTGGCCAGCACGGTGTTTGCTAAGATTACGATTCTTGGTTTGGCAGCACATGGGAGCATGTGTGTACAGGGCCAGGAGACCCTCAGACAGTGGCTTTGGCCTGAGGCAAAGCACTGCAGCCCTTGGGTGTTCACTGTAAGGCAATGGAGGCTGCTCCTTGAGTGTGGGTGCTGGCTCATGCCAGGTCTCCAGACCGGCAAGGTTGGGCAAGTCCTCTCTGCCTGGAGAGGAGTGCCTGTGCCAAAGGCAGCAGTGAGGCTGAGGGGTCTCTGTGAGGAGAGGCGGGAGCTGATCTGCATGCTGCCGGTTCCAGCTGGTTCTGGCGGCTTCAGGCAGCTGCACATGGCACAGCCCCTCAGCCCTGCTGGTGTGTGACACCTCAGGGAAATGGAGGCAAGGAAGGGGAAAAGCAGAGGAACAAGGGGAAAAAAGTGAGGAATCACCTAGTGAGCCCCAGAGGATGAGGTGGGGGTTACCCTGCTGCCCTTAGAGACACTATGGTGGGACAGTGGTGTGCACACTGGGGAAAGAGTATTAATTTTACCTGTTATCATCCAAACCTATCTTAGTTGGCAGTGAATGGAATTGATTTTCCCCAAGTGGAGGATTATTTCCCCTATGGCTGGTGAGGGATCACCCATCCCTGTCTCCATCTATGGGTTTCTTCTTCCTCTCCTCGTTCTGCTGAGGAGGGATAGTGGCTGGGTGAGCAACAGGCAGCTGGCCACCATTGACCTGCCATAGCCTGCTCTTGGCCACGTCGTTTCTATGAGGAAAACAAGCACTGCCCACAAGAAATGTGGGTTTCATCTTATGTGGCTGTGGGCTTAGGTGCCAGACATTGAAGCATAAGCTCAAGCCCTGTGGATATTAATTCAGGGTGCTGGGTCCACATAAGGATTTTGGTTTAGCTTCGTCATTGAAAGTGAATTAAGGAAAGTGTTTGGCTGCATTTTCAGTTTCAGAGCACTTAGTTAACAAATACACAGGTTTGGGGCTGAAGCTCCCAGGTTTCTGTAATCATATAAAAAACCCTACAATGTGCTAATTTGCTGGGGCAAGAGCATGTTTTGTCTAAGAGAGAAGGAAGAAATTTCTTTGATATTTGTAACTGATAATGTATCTTGTGAGACAACCTGTTTTGACTACAGTATTTGATAGGCACGTGCAAAGTTAACTGAAGGTAATGCAATTTTACTTCTGTTGTGATGTGAGTTGAGACATAGCTATGCCAATAAAGGAATCCTTCCCTCTGGTTTACTGTAGGATCACATAGTTTACGACTGTTCAGATTAGCTGGTTTAGGACTAAAAGGAGGTATTGAAAATTAATTCTTTGACTCATTCATTGTGGTTTTGTCCTAGTGAGGCTGGGAGCATGGGGAAGTTTGTTGGGCTGCTTTGCCACTAGTACAGACCTATCTTTTGTTTTTTTACCAGGAATAATATTTAATGGCTTACTGTCTGCTCTTCCGAACACTCAAAACAACCTCATAACAACCCTTGCATGGCTCTTTGGAAAGGTAACCCCAAGAAATCGGCCAGATGAAGGCATTTATGAAATAAATTCTCTGAAGGAAGGACACTTTGGTCCACAGTGGATGTTTCTTGGCATAGTAGGTGGAGAGTGGAAAAATGTATCAGGCTGCTGCTGCAAACCTGGCGTGAGCCTTACGGAGGCAGAGCAAGAAGAGACCAGTGACCTTCATGTGCTGCAGGCAATAGCATGGCATTAATAGATACATAAAAATGCATGCTGCTGAGATCAATGCCATTCGTAAAAATGCCAGAGAATTAATACAAATAGTGCGTGTGAGCTCTAAAATCACCCACATTTTGCTGAACTTTAGAGTGGCTGTTGCCAGCAGTGGTCTGTGAGGATCCTCATTTCTGCTGAGCAGTGCTGAGCCACATTTGACTTAGACATAGCACTGTGACTGGCCAATATTTTCTTTTTTTGTCAAAGGCATAACTGTCTTATTTAATTTTTCATTTTTTCTTTCTGCATTTGGGCATACTTTTATCAAAAACATCACTGGTTTCTTTCCTTTTTCCAAAAGCACCAAACAAAAGCCTTCAAAGTGAAACAAATTTTCCCTCAGGAAACTTGTTTCCCATCTTTTCAGAAACCAGTTCTCACTAGTCCCTGCTGTTGGGCCTCCCGATACTGTGTGAGGAAAGAATCAAATGGGATCAGGAGCTGGGGGGAGCTGTTTACAACCTGAAAGTGGGAGCAGTTTTGGGTTCACTGTGCTCCTGTTTCCCCACTTTTCAAAATACCAGTTTCAAGGGAGAACAGGGTTGCAGAAGTCTGACTTGGATTCTGGTCCTTCAGACTTTTCTTGTTTTATTGAGTGGAGCAATAAGCATCAGTCCTGGAGCTGTCTAGCACACCTGCAGCTATTGCTCATAGTTTACAATGTCAGTCCTGCATGTGTTATTTTTTCATGTCTGCTTTTGCACATGTCATTTGATTTAGTCTGCAGAGGAGTTCAAGGACTTGGCCACAGCAGTGCAGGAGTCAAAGGCAGAGCCTGTTGGGACTGCCATGTCACTTGCAGAGTTGTCCAGGAAAATATTGGATGCCTGCAAATATCCCAAACAAACAGGGCAATTTCTGAAAATTCTGAAAGATGTGGGCAGGAGAGTGAAACCAAAACAAAATACTCTTTTAAAGCAACTCTGGTCTTTCCCGTGGTTGGACTCTGTATAATTGTTTGGGCCCGAGCTGAAGTGGCTGTAAAGTGCAACCACTCAGATTTAATAATGGTTTACACTTCTTTGCTAAATGTGTGTCCCTGCAAGAGGTACTGGGAAATGGAGACTTGGGAGATGTGTGAGTATTGTTAGGCTATGTAGCGTAGATTTGGCAGCAAATCTGCCAACTCTGTGTGTTGCCCAATACCTCAGTTCTTCTGCACAAGAAACGTGCCTGGCTGAGCCTCTCAATTTGGGCCAGCCACTGTGGTCCTGTTCTTCTGTAATGTAGTGCTCATTGCAAGGCCCGTCAGGGCCTACCCAAATCTACACAAATGCTTCCAGATGGAGCATTGACTTTTAGATGTGTTCATCTTGTTAAGCCTTTCAGGAGTGCTCATGCTCATCTTGTCAGCATAGTTGATGGTCTTCTGACCTTTGCAAGCTCTGACTGTCCTCAGACAATGACCCCAAGGAAACTTGTTCTTAAACTCTCCCCCCAAAGTTCATTTTAGTCCCATGCATGTTGCTAGGCAGATAAAGCCCCCAGTACCAGAGAAACACAGAGGTTTTACAATGGGATGGTTGTTCTTCTGTCAGCAATGAAAAAAAGCATTAAGAGTGAGGGAGGCTCACTAATTGCTGTCCCTAAGGGCTTCTCAGGTCTTCCTCAGAACTGCTCATTGCTTTTCCCTTGATGATACATAGCACATGTCTCTTTGAGGTGTGAGGCGAACATAAGCAAACTTTTAAATGATTTCCTGGTAAAAGGAGTCTTTCCAGACTATGAGGTGGATGTGTTCATAGGCAGTGTGAGATTCAGTACTTGCAAGGTAGGGTTTTGATAACTCCAGCTTGAAACACTTTGTGTCTGTTTATTCATCTTTTTTCCTTGAACAGTAATCCTGGTCAGCAGTTTATCTTAAAGCAACTTATGGAGTAGCCTTGTTTCACTGAGGAGGAAAGAGATGAATGAATGAAAGGCCATGCTGAAGGCCACCAAGCAGAAGAGTGTCAAAGGTGGAAAAAAATCCCAGGTTATCCATCCATCAAGCTATATAGCCTTATAACCATATGTGGCTTTCAACAGAAAGGGTGAAAGGACAAAAAAAAAGAAGTCACAGACCCTTTAACTGAGGCCACCCTATATGCCGGTCTATGCCTATCTCCATTGCAGATGGATGGGCACCTTCCAATACCATTTGTTTCTCTCTGGATACAAGCAAGTGGCCAGCCCTAGGCATTGAACTTACCTGTGAGATAATAGCTTGTGCATCTTGGCCTGGGCTGCTGTTCCCACCAGGTCCCCAAGCTGGACATGTGGAACAGTGTGGCTCAGAGACCTGCTCCCAGCCACATTTGGGAGCGGCCTCAAAGCAGTTGCTGCATTGCCTGGCTAGCCCCTAACAAAGCAAATGACAGCTTGTTGCTGTCAACGGCAGCATTTTAACACCCTGTGGCGGTGAGAAATGTTAATGTCCCATGTGTAACAAGCCACTGGCCAGCCCCTGAATGTAATCTAAACCAGGGTTGAACATATTCTTGATTCTACCCTCGTAGAAAATGAGAGGATGCATCTTGCACCATCCAAATCTTTGCAAGTGTGATAAGCAGCATGGTATTTGTTTTCTTAAATGATTTTTGATTTGGGACAGTGTTAAAAGGGTTGGGTGAGCATAGCAGAGGGTCATGCTTGGAAAAGGCAACCTGAAAAGACTTTCCCAGGGAGACAAATCCTGAATCTGGCAGTTACAAAGCTGCTACAGCTGTCAGATAGGCTTCTAGGAAAAACAACAGGACAGCAAGGCAAGGCTGACAGCTGAACTGGTACAGGTGATAGAAAGCGATGCTACCTCACCAGGGACTCTGGTGATCACCAGCTTCTTGAAGGCTGTAAAAAAGCAGATTGCATGCCAGAGCATGCATGCACTGGACAAAGCTGATTTGTGGGCTGAACACACCGGGGTATCTGCTGGTGAGTGCAACTGTATTTTCCATCTGGAAGGCATGACTGTCTGGCCCAGAAGCCAATTTAAAGTACAAATTAAATCTGGCTGTTTGTCAGAGTCTCCTCCCTGAAACACAGTTAGGACAAGGTGGTTATATAATATAAACCATTCTTGTTAATTTAGTGGTCCTGGAACAACAAACAAGCCAAGGGGGAGAAAATGGTTTGTAAAAGAATCCAAAGCTAAAGGATTCAGGCTGAGGAATTCAGTCCATATGATCCAGCAGAGATGTGTGCTGCTATTCCTGTACGTCTTGAAAGGAAACTGCCATCAGATCCTTTGCTATTTTCTGTTCACAGGGCCCTACTGATAGGCATGATATTTCAGCCTCTGCGCTAAACCCCATGGTCCAAATATGCAGGGACAGTTGTGCACACCGCCAAACACTGTTCCCTGCTGCTGAGGCTGGGGCAATGGTGGGAGGCAGTTCTCTCCTTGCTGACATACAGCAGAGCCCTTGTAAGGCAACTTCGGTCAATGGATTACATGGGTTATGACGGTTTTGCCCTAGTCCATCAAAACATCTGCTGACACAGGCATGATGGACATTTGCAAAGGTGGGGTGTGGGTAGCAGCACCTGCGAAGAAGAGCTTTTACACTCTCTCCCTGCTGAGCCCTCTTAAAGCAGATTGAGTGGTTTTTATTCACTGCATTGGGAGCAGCACATGGCCAAAGAAAAGAAGTTATTTTGAGCCTGAAGGATGTGAACCACCATTAAAAGCGAATGTCCTTTAAAAGGAAATTGTAAGGGTGTGTTTACTACTTCTTAATATTGATCTAGTAAGTATATATACTTTACTCCCTGCTGTTTGTAATCAGCAACAGGCACTTCAAATTTGAAGCAGGTACCAGTACTCCAGTGTAACTTCCATTTTTTTTTTTTATTCTTATGCATACAAAGTGTATAGAACTGATTTTTTGAGGAGAATGTTATAATACATCCAGTGGTGGTTTCAGATGCCTGTGGTAAAAATGGGAGGCTTGGCTTCTCCACATGGATATTGAGCTTTGTGGCCAGAGCACTTAGCTCTCTCCTCATTGGGACTAACGGATTATCTTTTTCTGAACCAGCGTAAATCTGGAATTATAATGTTGACGTCAAGCTGGCGTGAGATATAAGTGGCAATGTGTAGGGAAGCCAAAAAGGACAATTTTCCATCCACTTTAATGAGTCCCAAGCGAGAGAAATTTATCCCTTTCTCTTAAAACAAGTCCTTTTCTTAGCACTCTGCTTTGGACAGGCCCCTTGGGTGCTTAGTCTGATGGGGATACAGTCAATCAGTGGAACACTGCAGTCCTGGGTGTGCCCTGTTCATCTCACATGTGAACTGGCCTTCCAGGCAAGTGGGGTGGAAAGTATCTTTCCACTATCCCCTTGCTGCTAAAAGGACAAAAGCCCCCCATGGCAGCTAAATACCCAGAAGCTGGTAAAGACTTGATAGGTGGCTGAGGATTTACTGATAGAGCTGTCATTAATAAGACAGGTTAACCACCCTGCTGGGGGCTTTTATATCAGAGGCTGTGAAAGCAAAAGTGGTGGGAGGGAAAACCCTGATGCAGAGAGCCATGCTGCTCTGTGACACCATCAATCTGCTCCCAGGGATGGGGGCTCACATCCTTCCTGCTTTTCTACAACTTTGCTTTCTCTCCCCCTGGAGCGCAGGGACAAGGTGTGGAGAGCTGCATTGTGGGAGGCAGAAGGCAAAAGGGAAGTATTTCTCCTGTGCAGGAGAAGCAGTGGTGTTGCAGAAGTACATTAGCAGTATTCCTTGTCTTCTGCCTTTTGTATGCAAGTAATTTCCAGAGAAATTGACTCTGACTCAGCTCCATTAGCTACAAATCTCCCAGCTGCTAGCCTGTCTTTTGCGTTACCACAAAGCAGAGCTGCTTTGAACACTGGTGTCAGGGTCTGAAGCTTTGATAAAAGACCAAGTGTTGGAGCTAGAGGAAGTATGTATCAAAAGTTGTTTTCAATTTCCTGAGTTTGCTGTATCCATTCCCCTTTGCTTCTGGACTCCTAAACAATCAGTCTTATGGGGAAGCTTTGTTTCATTATTTTTGCTTCCCCCAGTGCAGTTGACACTTAGTCTGGGTTTCCTAATCCTCCCAGCTCTGATTCATTAACTTCAAAGTCAGTATAAAGCTGCTGTGGGTTCCCTGGCTGCTTGTGCAGGGATATATGCCTGCTCCAGCGCTTTAGGCTTTGGTTTCCTAGACAGATCTGTGGCACAGCTCTTCCTGCCTCTGGGCATGTGATGTCTCCTGAGCAGGTCTATTTGGCCCCAGGATTTTGGGGTTTCCAGCTTGCCCTATGCCTTCATACCTCATCAGTGTGAACAGATGCAGGTGTGCCAGAGTGGGAACCCTGTGCATGGCATAGCTGAAGGGCAGGCAGCAAGAGGGTGCGATTTAGGATGGATGCAATAGCTCAGCTGGGCAGTGAGGCTGAAGGTATTCAGTAGCTTCTTGTGAAATTTAATTGCAAATCCAAATGCAAATCAGTGCTCTGATTTGTCAGTCCCATGCATGCCAGTGCACCATGGTGAGCACTTCAGTGCATGAGTAACTAACTAAGCAGACAATGCCTCAGTTTGGCTTTAATTAAAGGAGGTTTTCTGCTCAGTAAGAGCCAGAGGGGAGTTGCAGCAGGGAACTCAGCAGGTCTTCCTTGGAGCCCCAGCCTTGTGCTGAAGAATGTTTTGTGCCTGGGATAGCTGGTCCTCACCTTTAGAGCTGGCTCTGCTGGTTTGATGCCTGAATGTGTCACCCTTATTTTCCACCTGTATAAGCAGATTTTTAGCATTCTGTCTGAGTGCCTCTTTGCTATGGTTAACACTTTGCACTATTCTAGCTGTGCTGAGAGCTTGTAGTGATGGTCTGCACCAGTGATTTCCCAGGTTTATCAAAATGGCAAGTGGTTCCAAAGCACCTTTCCTGGTGTAGGTGTATCTCAGACCTGAGCAAATCGCATCTCCCACAGTCTGCTTTGTAAATTTTTAGGCTAGCAAGATGTGGGGGAATAGTGCTGCAGGGATGGAGGCTTTATCTTGTGGTATTTGTAGTGATGTTGTTGTTAATTAGCTTCTCTTTTCCATCCAGTCTTTGCAAGAACCAAAATAATAGCAAAAATCAGGCTAGCATGGATGATCGTCTCTACAGACTCCAATGACACCAGGAGCAAAAAAACCATAAACTGCTGCTGAAAAGAGTAAAGCTTCTCCCCACCCTGAGCTTGGCCATGAAATGCTTCTGTGGGAGAGGAAAAAAAATTCTTTTCTCCATAAAGAAGGGTGCAGAGGCTGGTTTGCTCAAAGCCATTCCCCTCATCTTCTGAACAAAAGGTGAGAGGTTAGTTGAAAACATAAGGAAGAACATGGGCAGACTAACCATGCATCCACCACTTACTGCCTAGTGTTCTCTTGCAAAGCCTTCCCTCTGTGGGGGGTGAGGGAGAAGGGGTGGTCAGCTTTTAGGAAGTGTTGGATCCAGACTGTAAAAAAGCTGGATTTGCTTCATCCTCCCTTGAAGGCTCTGACCCAAGCTCTGTAGGAGCTGCTGGTGGCTGGGCTCCCACTCCCTCCCCTGACGCAGCCCAGCTCTGCTAGTTGTTCTTGCGCAGCTCCAGGGACAGGTTCCCACCACTGTGGCTGCATGAAGCTGGTTTGGCTTTGATGGGAGAGAGGCAACAATGAGCTCAGGCATTTTAGGGTTATGAAAATATAAAGCCCTGATCAGATACTACTAGCTTAACTTCTTCCTTTCTGCTCTTGCTGGTGTCAAGGCTCGCAGTTAATATTGTGAAGCGATCCCTTTTGTTCTGTAGGAGACCAAATGATTGAAAACAGCCATGATATTACTATGTGCATTTTTTCCATGTATCTTCATAACCCTTTTCCCAAAGGATCAAATGTCTCTTTATTCTATAACTCCACAATGGGTTAGAGCAGCTCCTCAGGCGGGAATTGTTCTGCTCCATGGGCTACTTGATATTTCCAATAAACAACTGCCAAATTAGGTAGGTAATACTCAGTATTACTGACCTGACCAGCAAATTATCTCTAGCTGCTTATCAGAGGAGAGACGGGGCTGGACATGTCAGAGGTGAAGTTGGTGTTAAAAGATGACAAAATACTGGTTGTGTTGAGGGTTTGAGTGTGATTTTGTCATTGTTGTTGTTTTCCTTATAAAAAACAAGTGTATGTGTATGGGTGCCACTGCCTTTCCCTCAAAAGAAACGCAGGGAGCTTTGAGCTCGGGCCTGTGTTGTACCTTTAGGTATCTCTATCCTTCAGACAAAGTGTATCTAGTTGAGAAGAGTTTCACCTGTAATGTAATGGGATACAATTTTAAGTAGTGGTGCCTGCTTGTGTCTTGCTTCTAGTAACACAATGTAGTTCTCTAAATAGTACCTAAACGTAAGCTGTGGTACTGAGACTCTTGAGTCAGAGCAGGACCCCTTGGTCCTTTAAAGTTCACAGAATGTGAGATTTCCACTTTGCTTGACCTTTGAGGAAGGGCATCTTGGGGCAGATGGGACATTGTGTCCCAAGGAGATCATAGACATTTCCCACTCTGCGGGTCCCTGTGGCAGCCACTGACAAGCTGCGGGTGGCTGATGTTACCCCCACCATGAGCCTGGGATTCACTGGGATGCAGAAAATCTGATGACTAGGAAAGATCCATGACCTTACTAGGAAAGATGTAAAAAACCTCAACCAAATCCAAATCTCTCCCTCCAACTGTCTCTTTTTTTCTGGGTGCTATGACCATTCCTCACCAGAGGCCTGAAAGCTGGGTGTTTTCCTATTCCCTTATTGCTGCTTCACTCAGACAGACATCCCCCTGAGATTGCATACTCTCTCGCTGCCTTGCCTAGGAGGGAGGTGACTGCATGGGCCTTGGCCCCTTGCAATGCTCATCTGAGCAGCATTTAGTAAAGGGATGATCTGCAGACTCCGAAGTACTTCCACTTGCAAGAGCTGTTTTCTCCCCCTTTGTTTTTTTCCCCCTCCTCCCTCCTCTCCTTTGCACTCAGAAAACATCTGTTTCCAGATGTTGTTCTCGAGTCTAATAAATGCAATGGAAGGCCTTGAGTTAATATATTTATAATAGCTGGAGATGTTGGCTGCTAGTTAATGGCTCATTCAAGCACACCAAGACCCCTGTGTTTCCTGAGAGAGAAAAAAAAAAAAAACCAAAAACAAAAACAAAAAAAGAGCAGAACGAAAAAAGGAAATGGGGTGGTTTATTTTTCCTCCCTAGTAAATGGCCTGAAAAGGGGGAGTTCTCCTCAGGCAGTTTTGAAGATTACTGGCGGGACTGAGCACAAGGCCATCTCCATGCAGTTGGGTTCAGTTTGCAGTTAGGGACAGGAAGGACACATTTTTTAAATTAAAGGCTCCACTTTAAGTGAAGAAAAGTGAGGAAGACCTGCTGTTGTTGCCCACCCTTTTCCAGGCCCAAGGTATGGCAATACCTGCTGCAGATACCTTGGTGGATTGAACCATGTGCGTAGAAGCAAGAACTTCGTCTGTGCCCAGCTCTTGCATTCCTGGCCTGTGGTGTAGTGTGGTTCATACCCACATTATGTACCTGGAGTCAAAGGATTTATGGTCTCTGGCAGTGAGACCACACATGAGGAGTCCCCACACATCATGACCCTCTGTGAGCACTGTGAGTTTGTTGCAACCATTCTGTAAGGCATTTTGCCTATGTACACATGGCCCTGAAAAGACAAAGTGCTTGTACCAGCTACAGACAAACAAACCTGGAAGATCGCATACCTGCACGTAACCATGTCCAGCCTGTCAATTCACCCAGTACCATGTGCTAGATGTTAAATGCTCTCTTTCATTGTACAGAGGGGGTTCAGCTGCTGTGGGAAATATGTATTTCTTTAGATTTGCTTCAGACATCATTACATACTTGTGCTGAGGTCCGTAACTGCCCTGGAGGGCCTGTTGGAAGTGGTGGAAGCTTGTGGTTACAGTCCTTGTAACAAATTGCATCAACCTCCTGGAGGAGAGAGCAATACAGCCTCAAGCTTGGTGTCACCACTCAGTGAAATTACTCCCTTAGATTGCAACTGAGCATCTACTTCTGCTCAACCAGCCTCAAGAGTCACAAACTCACAGGAGGACTGTTTTCAGACTAGCAACCACCACTTCTTAGACTGCAGAGAAAGCTAAAGGTTGGGCTGTGCTCAGCTCAAGCACGATGACTCCACGTGCTGGGGCCCATCTCTGGAGGCAGCTTGTTTGGTGAACAGAGCTGCAAACTCAACATGCACAGCTGGCTCAGGTTCTTAGCTAAATTAGTCCATTTGTATTGGCATGGGATGATAGGGTTCCTGAATGCCTCATGGATAGAAAAATTACCCTCCCACACATCTGCAACTAAAGCTTCTGCATGAAACCTGGCTGAGTGCAGCTCCTCAGCCTGCAGCAGCTATGTTATACCTCGTAAATGAACTGATCAGCTGAAGAGGGGCTGGCAGAGAGGCAGGAAAAGGCACTTATAGTCATTCAGGCAATGCTTGTGTCTGGACAGCAGGATCTCTATCACAAGTCAGAACAAACGAGCAGAGAGCTCTCCCCAGCCAGTGTGGGGAAATGAAATGTAGACACTCACCAGATCTTTGTTTTCAGATTAGAGGGTGCATTTTTGTGATTTTAGTGCTTGGGCTGGTATAAAGGAGAGAGAGTCCAGTGAAACTATGTATAGCACAGGCAGGTAACTGTAGTCATCAGTAGTACAACCCCAGTCTTTAAGTGGCTTACTTCAGAACTCTCTAGGATGCCCAGTATCCCAACTGCCAAATGTTACTTAATCTGTGTAGATTTCTGCTTCCCAAATGCTGCATCAACCTCTAAACATCTCCTCTTCATTTTTCATTGTTTATTTTCTGTGATGGCAGATGGCATCTTAGGTAACTTCATGGACCATAGTTTCCTTCTGGCAGAGCCACAGCCTCAAATACTCCTTTCACAAAGAAATAGGTTGCTAACATGGGCATACCTGGGAAGAGACTGAAGAGGGTGTAGGAGATTGGGGTTGACTGTACCTCCCAAATGAACAGACACTCTACATGCAGTGGGTCTGTGGGCTACACAGCTCTGCCCCACTCATATGAGAAACTGTTGAAAGGCTGTAGCCATCAGAGGGATGTTTTCCATGCATGCCAGAGCAGCAATGTGAATTTGAGCAGTGAGATGACAAGAAACCTGCTAAGAGAAATAAAGAAAGGATTTCCTGCCTTGCAGACGCTAAAACTCTGTTTTGGGAAGCGAGTGGCTATGAAAGACATGAGGCCATTCAAAGAATTGGGTCTGTGTGCTACTGGGCCCTCCAAGGATTTGTCAGGTGGAGAAGAAACAGCTTGTGCTTGCTTTAACCTGCTCCCAGAAGGTCTGTTTCTTCCAGCTCTCAGAATCAGAGACCGGGTGAGAGATGGATATGAGTTTTCTCTGCCAGTAACTTCCAGCACAGACTGCATGCAAAATCTTCATTTAGAATGTGTAAATGACAGCAAAAGAGCCACAAGGGACCCACATTTTAGGAGACCAGTGTACTGTACAGGTTTTAATGACCGTGCACCACAGTGGGCCCTGTGCTCCTTTGCTGCTGTGTGCTCTCAAGAAGGGGATCAAAAGACGGACAGACAGACAGGAAGGGACTCTGCAGAGCCTGCATGTCACCCTGGAGGATAAAATATTGTATGTCATGCTTGGAAAAATTGGGAGACATGGGCCTCCCTTGTTCTGGAAGAACAGAAAGAGGCTTTGTCCTAAGGCACGTATTGGGGAGACTGCTGCCTGCCAAAACGGGTTTCTGCCTGGTGTCCCATGCCTGGAGGAACATGGAGGAGGTGAGAGGAAGCTCTACTTCACTAGAGGGCCTCAGCAGATTAGTTCCTGTAGCACCCTCAGTGCCCCCCAGGCTCGGCAGGTTATACGCCCAAATCAAGCCCAAAAGATTCCCTTCTCACGCTGCAGCTTGACTGTCTGGGATGTTGCTCCTTGCTGCCCTTTGCTTGTTTTTTTTGAAGATCCCTTGCAGCTCTTGTTTCCAAATGTTTCTCTCTGGTTCTCACTCTGCTTGACTGCTCTCCTCAAAGTAGCTTGGTAAAAATACCCCACTGCTGATGTCCCTGGACTGTGCCGAGGTCTGTGCAGGGGTTGTGACAGCCAGTTACGTACCAGCCCGTTATGTACGAGCCCGTAAAGAGCCTTTCTGGTGCGGGGAGGAAGGAGACGCAGGCTGGTGCGAGTCCAGCCTCTGCTTCACAATCTCTTTCCTGCTGCTATAAATAACATAGGCGAGAGTCACTTCAAAGGGAAGGGCTGGCGGCGGAGAGCTGCTTCGGGGACCGAGGGGGACAGGGGCGTCCCGCTGCCCGATCCCACCCCGGCGCTTTGCATAAATAAATAAATCATGAAGCTAGGGAGAGGTGGAGAGAGAGGGCGAGCAGAGGAGGTTACTTTGGGAAGCCGCGCAGCTCGGTCATCCCAGCTCCGTAGTTCGGAGGGAGTGTGTCATGTTACAGGGGAGCCGCAATCAGCCAGAGCACAACGTCGCCGGAGCAGCTGAGAATTACCTCTTTCTAATGGGGACTTTCATGCGCGAGCTCCTGGCCAGTCTGCGAAAGAACTGAAACTGCCAGCTTAGAAGGAAACAAAACCCAACCAGTGAACCAAAAGACTGAAACACAGAGGGAGGAAAAGAAAAAAAATTCCTGATCAGATTTCCCCCCCCCCTTCTGCCATTGGATTTTTTTTTCTTCTACATCCCTTTTATGTGTGTGTGGTTTGTTTTTATTTTTAAAGATCTCTCCCATCCACTTTTGTCATTATTGCTGTTATTTGTCATCTGCTGGCACTGGGATCTCCCCTTGGACGCTCTTTTTCTATGCCTTCTGGATTGTGCTTCTTGGAGTAGGAGTGAGGCTTTATTTATTCTATTTATTTATTTATTGTTTCTCAGGACAGGGAGGGAATGTTGGAGGAGAAGAGCTGGAAAGGCGTCAGCGAAGCAGCTTTTGACAGGGCGTGTGTGGCTCCCTCCAGGACCAGCGACAGGGAGAGATGCTGCCGCCTCCCTCTCCTGCTGGGCTCCGGGCTGCCCGGTATCTCCCTGCTTTCTCTGGTGCTGAGCCTCCTGCTGTACTTTCGGACCTCTGATCTGCAGTCCCGGGTGTCCCACTTGGAAGCGGACAGACCCACACAGATCCCTGCCTGGCTCTCAGCAGACCAAATGGAGACGGCTATTTTGGGAAGAGTTGACCAACTGCTTGATGAGGTTGGTGTCCTTTCATTTTGCATGTACTGTAGATTTTAGGCACGTGCATGCTTGCACAGTTGCATTATCTGTTGCTTTTTTTTTTTGGAGTTTTTTTTTTTTTTTCCCCTCCCTTAAAAATATATTTCGGCGCAAGTGATGATGCTATGTTGAATTTCACGTGCCTTCAGGTCCCTCCCACCACTCAAACCTGCCTGCTGTTTGCTTCCCTCCGCCCCAGCTGAGTCCCAGCACTTTGCCAAAGGGGAAGCTTCATTCCTGCTACTGGCAAGGAGGGAAGAACCTCCAGCCTTCTCTGATGACTGGTGACATTCCCCGACAAAAGGGAGCTAAGGGTTAAACCTGGGAATTCAGTGTGGGTTTGAGACCCTGGAAGTGGGACAGGCAAGGTATGATACAGCCAGTGTGGCTACAGAAGGAGGTAACTACAAACACACTAATGTCATGATGGGCTTGCTTTGCTGTCATGCCAGCCCTGATCTCTTCCACAATTCCTGGCTCAAAAAAAAGAGACACACTGGCAATGCCAGAGCATCAATTCAGAGCATATGGCTGTGCTGTGCCTGCATGAGCCCCATCCAAAGTCCACTGAAGCCAATGAGCTCTTTCTCTGAGGCTGTGTGAGAGCCGCTATTGACGAGTTTCAGAAGGTCAATAAAGAGGATCCAGAAGCAGACTTTTTTGTTGCCTACACCTTCTACTTTGCTGTGTTGGATGCTGCTGCAGGCTGCCCAGATTCCTCTACCTTGGACAGGATGAGTATCCTGTAGTATTCCTTGTCACACTGGGGCTTTGAAGTGTTTTTGATGTGTCAGGGAGCAGATGGTGGCTTACATCTCTGAACTCTCCAGGCATATCCACATGGACTGTTCCTGCAGCTCGAGGAGAGGCTTGGGGCTGACATTCACGGCTGGGGCCCATTTCTACCCACCTCTGCTTTTCTCCATTTATTCTAACATTGGCTTGAGACTTGCTGGAGATATTCCTCAGCTATCCCAAAAATTGTGTTTTAAAAAAATCTCATGTGCTTCTATTGCCAGATGAAGAGAGGAATGGAATAATCAAAGTAGCACTACTGGGACCTGCCTTGGGGCTGTACTACTTGGCACCCAGGGAGATGAGGAACACCCCCTAGCCCCCCAACCCTACTTTTTAGGACCAGTGAAGGTCTGTGGCAAGGAATTTAAACCTACATCTGACAGGCTTAGCTACTTTTTGCAGGTGGCATGAGTGCAGTTTCTGGATCAGCTGGGGTTTGCAGCCAAAAGTTATGAACCTCGAGTTAGCAAACATGATAGGAGCTGAAGGATGTAGCTTTGAGTGCCCTCTTTGGATGAGGGATAAGGGGGCAATAGGGCCTATGTGGCAGCAACCCAGAAAAAAAGGTTTTTAGGGAGGCAGAAGTGTTGCAGGTGGCTGGACCTGTGTCCCCTGGTTGCAACCTTGCACAGGACTCCTTCCCTGCCAGGAACATTAGAGGGAGTAATGTGAAGTGGTCCCCTTGTTGCTGCTGGCACAAGTCTCCTGGGAAGTCACAGTTTATCTCTACCAAGTGATTTGAGACGTGCCACAGGATGCCTCTTGGGACTGGTGCCCAGGGCCGGATGGCCCCCTGTGTCCTGCTGGTTGTGGCACCTTTCCGCCTTTTTATAGCCTGGCTTAGCAAGGAAATGGAGCTCCCATGATGCTCACTTGCCCTGTTTTCTGAGCAGCCCCTCCTGAGCCCCTCGGGGTGCCCCAGCCTTCCTCAAAACCAGTGAAAGGAGCAGCCATGGGACAGAAACTACTGCTTGAGGAACCAGCACTTGCTTCTGGGTACTGGCAGGGATTTCCACCTCCTCACTATGCCACAGCTTCAAAAATTGCCTAGAGAAAGGTGCTGGAGCTTGTGAAGGACTAGGAATGCCTTGCCCAGCTCTCCTGCCAGTTTACACCTGTAAAGGTCTGCTCCTGATGAGGGAAGGAGGGCTGTGCGCCCTGGGGAGAGGACACTCCCTGACTCTACTGCCTGCTTCAGCTGAGCCCCTAAACCAGCTGCTTCAGACCTCCACAGCACTGGTGTGGGCCAAGTGGCTCAAGGTGCAGGGCAGGGGGCTGCTGGCACGCAGACAGTGGGGTGGCATATGGGGCTTTTGCTTAAGAAAGAAAATCAAATTCCCTTGGTCCTTCTTTTTATTAGGTCTAAGTGGGTCTAAGTTGAATGGGTCTCCCAGACTAGCTTGTGAGGAACAAGGATGGAGAAAAACAGGAAAGATAAAAGAGAGCAGGGAAAGGACAGGGGAAGAAAAATGAGGAAAACAAATGACAGTGCCGAGCATGAATGGGGGAGAGGGGCTGCAGCCAGGCTTGCCATAAGTGAACATGAAAGTAGAATATTCATTTCCCCCCTGCTTAGACCCTTGCTGCATCTCCCTGCCACATCCTCACAGTTTCCTGGTATTTCAGCCTTAATGGGTTTCACAGCTGCCAGCTCCGTGTTATCCATCACAAAATAAAGTAGCAAACTTTAAAGAAACCCTGGCTTTGGAAAGAGCTGATCTGAGCTTGGCAGGGACGTGGGAGATTAAGGCAGCTCACAGGCACAGGAGCACATTTCTAGTTCTGATGGCTGTGAAGATCAGCTGGAGGGACCTGAAGAAGCAAAGTCTGCAAGGACCGGTAGAGGAGCACTATGGCTATGTTCAGAACCTATACTGCTTAGTGCTCTGGTCTGGAGCTTGTGATGCCTTCCAGGCTGTGCCACATTTTCTGCTCAGGTGTGGTCTAAAGGTTTCCAAGGATCTGCTAGCAGCCATGGGAACGCTATACAGATTGCACTGAAAAGTGCAAAATGCCAGAGTCCTGTTAGGCGCCCTTCTTCCAGACAGGCAAAAATAACTCAAACTTGCAGGGAGAGGAGCTGGGTTGGTTTGCTTAAAATTTTAATTTTAAGCCAGATGGTGGGGATATTTTCCTGGTCTTGGAGCCCAGTTTTTGATCACCCACAGCTGGCTGGGGCAATGTTTTCATCTCAGTTCAGGATGAGCAAGGAGAGGGCACCAGATGCTTTCCCAGAAGCAGTCTGACCAGTGCTGCTTCACTCAACTACTGTGTAAACCTCTGGCTGGTGTCAGTGAATACCAGAGGGGAATTTTCTACAAGACACAAATTGACAAAGCTTTCCTGCACAAACATTTGTGAGGAATGAACCAGGAACAGGTAGTTCAGGGAGAACTTCAGCTGCACATTGGAATTCCTCTGCATTTATGGGATGTCATAAAATCATACAGAAAGCACAAATAAACTTACTACTGGCATTTGCAGGAGAGGTAAAGCTTCCCAAAGAAGAAAACAAGGTCTTTTCGCATGCTGGCTAACATTTGATGGAATTTCATTTGCCAAAAGCTTGCCAGGGTGGAGAGCAGGATGGATTCAGTGCTGCTGCTATGAAAAAACCCAACAATTTGTGTGCTTGTAGGTATAGAAGTTTATGTGTGTGTAACAACAGCAGTTATCCTGTAGACCTGGGGTAAGATCAGCTGCTCCTCTGCACTGTGCTGAGTGTGCTCAGCCTTTCAGGGCTTGTGTTGATGGTATTTGTCATGTCTTTAGTGATGCTGAAGGGATTCAGAGAGTGCCATAGATGGAGAGGGAGCACTGATCCTCATTATTTTCTAAGTGCTTCCTCACTGCTTTCACATGCTCATTTCCCTGAGAGTCTGTCCTTATTTATGGAAGCAAAGGAGGCACACCTGAAAACTCCCTTTCCCTTCTGACTTAAAGCTGCTTTTTTCTCTTGCTTCAATGTCTTAAAGCACACTGCTCAATTCTGCTTCACAGGGCCAGCAAGATTGCTCTGAGCAAATCCCCTGCCTTGAATTTTAGCTTAGTGTTTTCTATCCCCAAATTATGAGATTTTTTTTTTTTCCAATATCTCTGGTAGCTAAGCCTAATTTCCTTTCAGCTGCTTGCAATCCTTGGACCTAGATGGTATAACTTTCAAGGTTTTTGCTCCATCTGAGAAGGCTCGCTGTTTCCTTTTCCTCTGTGCCACTTGGTCCCGTGATTCCAAGAGCCGTGCCTTTAAGAAAAAACAGTGAAATTGGAGATAAAACAATAAGAGTTAACAAAACCACCCACCCTTGAAATCCTCCTGATGGTTGTAATAGATTATCTATTTGAGACATGTTTCTTTTAGCTGTTGGAGATAGTGGTGGGAAATGATTTCACCTCCCTGTGTGACTGCAAACAACTATGTCTGCTAAAGAGCTATTAATCTGCCCCCTTTGAAGAAGTGCCTTCTCTTTCACCTAATCTCAAGTGCCCATCCAAAATAGACAGGCATTTGCAAGGTTTAGGAGGCCACAGCCATGGCCCTTTAGTGTTAGGAAGGGTCTCTCACTGCTAGGTCCACCCAAGCCATTCCTGTTGTGTGATGCTAGGGGTGAGTTAACAAAACTCAAGTGAAAAGCCAGCGCTGGCATTATTGCCTTTTTCCAGCAGTGTTTCAGCCCTACCCTTCTGGCCTTTCCCTCTTGAAGGCAGAGAGTTTTTTCCCTTCTCTGCACTCAATGATGCACAGAGGTGTACAGTCCCCATGTCAGAGCTGATCAGCTGTGGGCCCAGTGCTTGCAAAGGCTTTTTTGGTCAGTTTCATATATGCAGGGGAAAGTGGAAAACAAGACAGGCAAGAGCAAGAAGGCTGTGTTGACAAACCTCTCTGTAAGAAATGTTTTCAGCATTTCTACCAGGGCAAGAGGTAGCCTGTTGATGCTGTGATGTTTCATGATCTAGGTGTTACCCAGCTGAAAAAGCAAACTCCAGATCTGAGAAAGGAGATCGTGAACACTGGATTCTCAGAGACCACATTCTTTTATTTTTGCTTGCAGAAGTCAGCCTTGCCCTAGAATTGAATGGTTTTGGTTGCCTGGGAATGAAAGTTCTCTTAGAAAGGCCAGTTTTAGAGGAAAGACCTTTTTGTTTGCTCTCCTTAGCAAAGCCACCTTCTCATATTGGACCAGGTGGTATTTTGCACACTGAAAATGAGGGAAGCAAAAAATGCCAGGAGTGTGTTTTGTTTCACCATCTCAACTCAAATTTGAACTGAGGTCTCCAGAAGCCAAGGAGTTTTTCTCTTTCAGTCAATGTTTAATAGACTGTGCAGGGAGGTGAACTCCAGTGCTCCTGAATTTCTGGTAGGTTTTGCCTCATATTGAAGGTGAGCAGTCCCACAGCATCATTGCCCTTTGCACTCCTCAGGGATGTGCAGAGCTCCTGGGATCCAGGGAGGCGCCATGATAGCCAGGGATGGAGAAAATACCCGATTACTGCACAGTACCAGTGCTGGGGCTGTGCCCCTAGTGCTACTCAGCAGTACCCGCATCTTCCTCCCAAGGGGCTTCCATCCTTGAGAAGGTTATTTCAGTTGTCATTACCCTCACCTGGCAGATAAAGTCGTGGGGTAATGCTGTTGCTCCCATTCCTCTCCTGGTCACGCTCAAGTCCTGCTGGGTCATCACTTCCCTAGTAAGTCCAATTATGCTGCTCCTCTCCTTATGCACCAGTAGAGAAACCCAAACAAGGCTTGCAGCATGCTGTAACTCTGCCTTCCTCCCCTTGCCATTTCCCCTTGCCCCTTGAGGTGTCTCTTCCCTTGACAGGGCGGGGATCTGTTGCATATCTCCCTGCAGATTTTTGTCCTATAAAGGGCCCTGCTGCAGCCAAGGGAGTTTGGACCTTCACTGGTTAAGAAATGAACCATCACCCCTCCCCTGTGCTTAGCCTGGTTTCCAGTCATTGGTACCCCACCCAAATGTGACAGGCTTGTGTTCAGACATTTTGGTTGGCACATATGTAGATGGTAACGGGAACACATGTATCTACATACCAGTGAAAGTGCCCAAATAAAGGCTCTGCTGTCCTATTTGTGCCCATGTTTGACCATTAGCACAAAGTATTTGAAGCTGGGCAGTGCTGCGGAGCACACCCATGCCATCTGGGGGTGGCAGCTACGTGGGAACATGCCCAAAAGCAGAAATTCGCATATCTGTGCTTTTAAACTGTGAAGGTAAACAGATAAAATGCTGTATGGGAACTGGCAACTCTCCTTGTCTGAAACTGTCTCCTTGCCCTGATATCAAATCAACTCACTATCAAAACATTTCAGTCTACCATGCAAAATAAAAACAAAGCTTTGAAAATATTCAATTTCTAGTCAGTCACAACAACCCTTACTGATTTTGATTTGCAGTAAGAAAGCCAGTCCTTTCAAAGTGAAAAAATTGAACTGTTCCAGCTAGTACTGCCTTCTCTCATCTTGGGCAAAAATGTGTTGCTTTATTTTTTTCCTTACTAAAATAAATTTCCCCCAGATGGATGCCTTTTTGCTGGAAGGTGCTCACTTACTTGTGAAAATCAAGTTATTTCTATCTGATCCTGAGCAGAAGCTTCTGTTGAGTCTAGTGTAAGGCTGTCTCATTGACAATGTTGGCCAAGGTTGTGAAGTAGGTCAGACAGTAAAAGGGTGCAACTGGGATAAACAGTTGGGCTTGAGAGTTAGAAGGGAAGAGGGAGTGACTCTTTAGCACAGGCATCCTGGCAGCTCAGTCTTCTCAAATCATCTAAAATCATTAACCAAGTGCAGTTCACAAGCATTAATGAATAACTTATTTGAATCGATTTGCATTTTCTTCACTTAATTGCAGTTATTTTAATAAAGTCTGTGAGTGTTGGTGTGGATGCTGTCCCTAAAATGCATTTTGCTAAGGACAAAGGTCAATTTTAATGGCATTTCCAGGGAGGGAAGATGAGGTGGCCTCAGATGGACACTTGTCTCCCCTTAAAGAGATAATCAGGTAGGGCCAGAAAGTAGGTGAATCAAACACCATCACCATTAGAAATCTAAACACACTGAAAATTGATAATTTTGACATCATTTCACCTAGTGGAAGTTCTTAATGGATTTTTTTCTTGTTCTGCACTTGGAAAAAAAATAAAGCTTTACAGCTCTGAAGGTTTCAGGAAATGTTGCTGCTGTTTTCAGGCCACCTTCAGCCGCAGTTTTTCAGTGGGACCCTTCCATCTGTCCAGGAGTCTCCATGAGCATAAGGAATCTGCTACAGGGGGTGAAGAGTACCTGCGTCAGAGCTCCATTTTTCGTTTGTTGCGTGGGTCTTCTGAGAAATGTGGCTTTTTCATGAGGACACAGTCACCTCTTTATTCCTGCTGCTGGCTCTTGATTTTGTAATGCCTGTCAGGAGGATCACATATGGAGGCCATTATGAAACTCCCCCAGCCTGCTTCCAATCAAACCCCTCATCTCTTGTTCAAGGCTATGAACTTTAATTCCTTTCTATGTTCCCAAACTGTTCTGCTCTGTCTCTCCCCTCTGCTCAGACAGCATCCCCCAGTCTCACTTTTCTAAGAATTTGGGTCTTTGGTTTCAATGGTATTGATGAATCCTTTTGCTCCTTTTTCTCCCTTGACAGAAATTAAAGTTCCATTTGCCAAGGTATCGAGAAGTTCGAGATACACACCAGCGATGCAACTGCCCAGCAGGTAGGGATCTGGGATGGCTTGCACTTTAGAAAGACTTTTTTTATCTACATCTTGTTGAAAACTTTTATAATACTGTGGAGTATACAAACGTAAAATTATACATGCTTGCATAATAGTGTGCTTGAGGTACAGGAAATCAGTATGGAAATGTGTGTAACAAGTTGGGTACATACGTAAATATTACTTTCTCATATGACTGACACAGCAGGAAAAATGATAAGACATCCAGGCAGATGTTTAGGTAGTCAGTAAAGAAAGAGAGAGACGTTTAGAAAGCAAATGTACCCATTAATTTCAGACATCAATTTTAAGTGAGTGGAATTGCTCTTAGGAGGTAAATCTTTCTTGGTTGACTTGAGAAGGTTTAAAACATGTAGGCTAGACCAAACACCAAAGCTGAACAGCTGAATTTTGGTGAGCCAAAATGCCTCTGGGACGAGAAGATTTGAATTCCTTGGTGTTATACAACTATCTGAGGCATCTTGCTTCTGTCAGAAGCAGCCATTTATCAGGGGGTTGAGTGAAGTGGTCACTCAAGGTCCCTCTCACATAACATACAGAAATATTATGGGATTGCTTAATTGCATTGTTTTTAATTGAGCTAATATCAGAAGGCTTTTTGAGGCATCTTCAGAAGTGGTTTCAATACAGTAAGTGACAAAACATTTGTGAATGGCATTTCATTCCATTACCATGAATCATTCAGCCTTCTTCATTGTCTTTTGATGCATTTGACTGTGTAGCAAAAACAGAGAAGTACCAACTACCACTCACATCCATAGTCAAAGTTTTGGGAGTGTTTGAATGTGTATGTCCAAACTGAGTAGCTGAAACTCATCTTCAAAAGAAAGAAGAAGGGAAAGTTGTGTCTGGATGAGCATCTGAAAGTGTCATTTCCATTTTCTGTGTTTTCTCCTTTGGTTCTCTTTGATGCCCGTACGTGAGGTGTTTGACAGTGCCTGGTGATACACATATCGAAGTGTGTTTCAATATGATCAAGAGTGGGATAATGGTGGATGAAATGATGAAGGGAGCTGTCTTTGATGTAGGTAATTTTGTTTGGAAATTGGTACATTTTAGACGTGTGTACAGACATAGGAGGTACAGTCTCTTGTCAGACTAAAATGGATTTGTAAGTTAGTAGCTCTTAAAAGGAAGAGGTAAAGCTGTGCTGGTTTGTGATAGAAAGGAACTAAAATCCAGGATCCAGACTTGTAGATCATTGTAAATTGCCTGATCTGACTAGTCCGTATCAGAACTGTTGGACTTTCTTTTTTAGCACCAGAAAGAAAAAAAAACCAGGAACTATTTTGGTTTAAATTTAGAAGACAGTACAAATGAAACGTCTTCCTAGTATCTTTTCTCCAACGATCAGATCACAAGTGAGTTCAACTGTTTTTAAATTTCAACCTTTCTCCTTCAGTGGGAATACAAATCATAGCACTACTCCATTTTCAAGTTCCTACCTAGACTTGACATATAAATGCCATAAAACCACAGGAATGAATATCCTCCTGGTGTTTCTGAGCCAGCTTGGAGAATGAAACTTAGACCTTGAATGCAGAGCAGGGAAAAAAGATTCACTGATTTTTGATGCCATCTGAATGTGACCATGTGTGTGATGGGTGGATTAAAGTATTTCAGGATAAACAACTTAATACTTGATTACAGAAACTCACATCCATAGTGAAGCCTCAGCAGTGGTTGGTGCTGTGTTTCTTGTAACACTTAGGTTATAATGCTTATTCCAATAAGCTCATAGTATTTCTGAAGGACAGCTTTGATTCAAGAGAACAATAATAAGATGTCTCATGTTCAGGCTTCCTTTTTACCTGTCAGACTTGCTTGTCTTCATCAAATATGCTATGGATACAGAAACTACTTGTAAAACTTACCCCCACCCTGCCAGCTAATCAGCCAAGGGAGATGAAGCTATGTTCCAAAGGTGAGGCAGGTGGAGTCTTGATTGGCTTTGGGCAGTGCAGAAATGAAGGCACCTTCTGTCAGCCATTGTCTCATCTCAGATCCTTTGCTATAGGGTGTTTCCTTTTGGTCTCCAGGCTGATGCAATGCAGGCTGCCTGAAAGCACTGTTTTGTTGTCTCAATGTGGCCTCTCTTCCAGCCCAAGACCTTGGGAATCCTTTTCTTCAGTGTATTAAAATGCGCTAGGGACCAGGCAATGTGACCCTAGCAGAAGACCAAGGTATTCGGAAGTACTGAGATGAATCAAGATATTGCAAGATTTGGCACATGCCCACTGCTTCTAAACACATTATGTTCCTACCAAAAATAAATGTTTATCAGAAGTGACATTTGAGTTCTCCCCTAACTGTGAGCTAGGTCCCTCCATGGTAAAGTAGGGGAAAAGGAAGACAAGTTCATTTACTGACCTGTTCTGTACGGATGTGGAGGTCCTGCTCAGTGTCACCCATTGCCATAGAAGAGCTTCAGGAGGCATGGGGTTGTGAATATAAATGGTTTGGAAAAGGTCCGAATAGAGAAGCAAGAAGACTGCAAAGTGTGTGACTGTGTTTTGGCTATCTGAGTGCGTGTGATAAGGACTGTATGAATAACATGGTCAGGAAAACAGTGCAGCTGTATTTATAGCAGATGATAAGGAAATGTAAGCTTTCTTCAGCTGGGAAGTTGCTGCTTCAGATCACTTGGCTGGGGCTGGGTGTGACTACCTGTGAGTGAGATGTCACTCCTCAGCATTGTGTTTTTTGAGCTCAGAGGTCGCAATGGGCTTCTCCACTGGTCTTTCAGCAGAGAGGACACAACCCCTAAGGTTAGCATAACCTTCCTGGGTAATTAATGACGCAGTTCCCTTTGTCTGATAGTTAACCTGTGTGTCTCCTGTCCCCCCTGTCTGCCAGACTGATCAGCTTCGTACAGGTTGGGAAAGGGCCCCAGGGCCTCAACAGCACCAATGATTGTATGCAGCCCTTCACCACCCCAGGCCCTGCATTGCACTCAGGTCAAGTGTGGACAGGGAGCTCAGCGCAGGTTTTGATCCAAGGTCATTGTGAGCTGCAATGAGACTTGGGGAGTTTTTCTTGGTGTCAGCAGATGATGGTGAGACCATGAGTCTGATTTCTAGAAGTGAGGCTCCCCTTATGACTTTTGCTCAGATGAGGGAAATATTTCTTCTCCACATGGAATCTGGATGTGGCTGACGGCTCAGAAGAGCTACCTGGGGCTGGAGGATTCTGTCACAGCTAACTGCCCTCCTTTGATTTCTGCTACATAATAATGAAGTGCTGCTAGGGAAAAGCCTAGTGTTTCAGCTTGACAGAGAGAAAACCTAACCTTTCCTAGTCTGATCCAGACCTATATGGAGATCCAGACACTGTCGGCATGGATAGTCGCAAACAGCCAGGGATTACCACCAAATCCCTCTCCCACAGCCTTCCTGGTGGAAGTGGGCGCTTATGTATTTTATATACTTTTGCTGTCTTTATTAGACCTTTCCCATCTTCCTCTCTCCAGCTCCTATTTTCACTGTCCCCAAGTGGCCATTTTTCACTGTGCTGGCTCTCTGCTCCAGTCTTCAATATCCCTTACAAAAAAAAAAAGTTGGATCCTTCCCTTCTGCCCCCGCAATGCTTGTTTTGGTCCAGTTTCTCCTAGGGCAGGTTGGGAGCCTGCAGTGCTGGAGGCGGTCAACCGTGCAAGCAAGGAAGCAGCTCAGAGGGATGCCAAATGGCTTTTCCATTGCTCCCCCTGGCAGTACTCAGGGGCTGAGGAGGGACCTGGGCTGTGGGAGCAGGCAGCTCCGGCCCCATGGGCTCCTCTGCAGTGCAATTGGTGGTCAGATGGAGGTTGCGCAGCCCCACCACAAATCAGTGTACCTTCTGCTGTTACAGGGACTTAGAGGGGGGTGGAGCAGCTGGTAGGATTTTGGTACTGGTTAGGAACTGGGGTCTTCTTGGCTTTGTTTGCAAGGGAACTGCAAAGGGAATTTGCAAGAGAATGTGCCCTGGACATTCTTCTACAAACCTCACCCATGTTCTTTATTTGCTGCAGCCCAGGACTCAGGGAAAGCTGCTTGGCCTTTTTCTTCAGTTCCGATTGACCTTACAGAAATACTGGCAGGAGCTGCCACATCTCACGAATGCTGTTTCCCTTCTTGCAGGGTGGACAGCAAAAGCAAAGGTACAGCAGTGGCCCCAGTTGCACCCTGCGGCTATGGGCCACATGGTGTGCACACTCAGTCCAGGCATCCTGCTTATCCTCTGCTTGTCCCTTTAGGTACACCCATCCCATACTGGACCTCTTGGCACAGCTGCAGCTGCTGGAGGAGGCCAGGAAAAAAAACAGCACGGGGCTGCAGTGGGGCTTTGGCTCCCACCCAGGAAGTGTCACCGAGGGCTGGCAGGGCCATCTGGCAAGAGGTGCCAGGATTTCCCATGTCCTGACCCTTGCCTGGCCCTGCAGGCAGCCAGCAAGCAGGAAACAATGGGAAGGGCAATACATGGGTTGGTGGACAAGGGGGTTGGTGGGGATGACTGTAGCAAGAGAGACCTCTTGGCAGTGCTGGCTGAGCCCTGGCTCTGCATCACCTGAGCAGGAGATTTTATCTAAGTGGATGCATCTGTTTCTCCCTTGGAATTCTTATCTCTTCCCCAAACGCCTTTGGGAGGGTGAGCCAAAAACATGGGCAGCACTAGTGTCCTGCCTGCTCCTCACTTCCACACCTCAGCTGGGTGCTCTGTCTCTTGCCAGGTTGTTTTCCTGGCTTTCCTGTTTTCTTTCTGTCACTTTTAATGCAATCCTTTTTCAGCTTGCTCTGGCAGATCTGAGGGTTCCTATGAGGTTAAAAGCCTGAACACACAGGTGAGCCCTGAGAGGTGAAAGACATGTTCGGAGTTCCTGGTCTGGGGCAAGGGTATGGGAAGGTCACCCTAGCTATTTAAACACTGGCAACCGTGAGCTGTGTCAGTGGTCCTGGCTCAAAGCCATGAGGAATGTGAGGTAAGAGTGTGCAATGAAACACCCGCTCCTGTGGCCCTCCTGTCAGGAGGTGGGCTAAACTAGTTGAAAGGCTGTGATATTGTCTTTGACCTCTTTTCAAGATGATAAGCCAGCATGGTTTTCTGTGCTTACTGTGCAAAAGTTGTTCTCTGTTTTAAGTGTCTGAAGGTAGTATTTGACAACATGTAACCAAAAAGTTGGGAAAAATGACATTTGTCTTAAGCAGCCACTCCTTGCCGAAAGCTTTGAGCTTTCTGAATTGCCTTTTTCCTTTGATGCACTAGCAAAGCCCTCACAGCTGGGCTGGCCGGAAAGAGCAGAGCAGTGGAGAGGGCAGTGCCTGGACTGCTATGGATGGGCATCTGGTACAACCACAGCCAGAGCAGCATGTTGCCATGTCACAAAATGTGATTTGCTGGCACAGCATCCCCATGGCGTAGCACATCTGGGAGAAAAATTGCAGTGTAATCATTGCTTAAATACTTCTTTTTTTCCTCTCCTTTGTAAGAAAATCTCCCTGGGAATGCATAATTCCCTGAAATTTAAATATGTTCCCCCACCCACATTTTTTGGGCCCTCCGGAGTGTATACACAGACTTCATCCTCAAAGGTTGCTCATGCGCCTTGGCCTGCTGGCTGTATTTTGGGTTGGGGTTTGTTTTTTTTAGACATACTGTTGTTTCATTTGTTTTGAAGATGCAAACCACACAACGAATTCCACAGATTCTGTGAGCAGTTATGAATAGATGGGGATGAACAATTCAGGAAAAAAACAAACAAACAGCTTGTTTGGTCGCTTAAGTCTCTTTGAACATGAAGGCAGCTGTGCTCTTACACAACTGCCTGGAGCTGCCCGAGGAGGAATCCCCACCTTGGCTTTTGTCACCTAAAGGTGACTGAGGAATGGTAAGAGGGAGCAAGGATGCTCTTTACATGTCTAAGCATCAACTCATCCAGCTTAGTCTGTATTTGGGATTTAAAGTGACTTTGTTAAGGAATATTTAATTGATTTTAACGAGCCTGCTGTTGCTGCCACAGTGCAGACTAGGAGGGCTCATGTAAGCCATTAATAGAGCTGTGAGCAGTGCCCTGGCTGCAAAATGGCTGGAGTGCTAGCAAATACTTATTGTGCTACCATTCCAATCGAGTTAGGAAGGCAAAAACCCCTGCCTTTCCTTCTATATCCAAAATATGTTTGGAAACATCAGTGCATTAAAAAGGGAAGGCGCTGAGGCAGAATGGTGTGCACAAGTGCTCTGCAAGAGGGTGGCCTGTTTATTTACACCCATCTGCTTGTTTGTATAGTTTTATCTTACCATGTTCAGGCCTGTGTCCTGCATGCCCCAGGGCTCCTCTCTTTTGTCCTTTTATGTGCTTCCTTATTTCAAAGTTCTTAATTTAAGCTTTATTATTATTATTATTACTATTATTATTATTATTTTATTTTAAACTGGCTGGAAGGTGGAAAGAAAATCTCCCAAACTCACAGAATTGCTGTGGTTCTTTTTCTTTGGAGGCTGAGCATTCCCCAGATGTGTGAACCATGAGCTTTTGTGTCCAGGTATGCATGAGTCCTGGTGGTACAAGCATTAACTTTAATGGTGCTTGTATGTTACATCCCAAATATTATATCCCAGTCCCAGATAAGCCTCGGCTGTTTGGTAAGGCCATCCTCCATCCAGAACTAGGGATAAGCAGGCCTCTTACTCATGGTGCAGAGAAAGACATCAAGTATTAAATGTGTGGAAAAGATGGAGACTTTGGAGGGAGGAATAGATGCCCAGCGCCGCACAAGAGCAGATACCTGCTGTGATGGGCTCCAGCCTGAAACACTGATGCAAAATAAAACTGTTGTGGCTGTGCTGATTTATATCAGGTAGGAGTCCCTCTGTGGCTTTTACTACCCCTGCTAGGACACATCTCAATAACTGGTCCAGTGTTGAATAGCACCCTGCACACAGATGGAGGCCTGACAGGTTGCCTGTGGGGTGCCTGGGATGCATGTTGAGGGCTGCAGCAGGGAGCTTCTGCATATTTCACGGGTTTGTGTACAGATGTTTTGTAGAAGTGTTTACACCATTGCGTGCCTGTGCTTACAATGTATATGGTACATATGGGCATAAATCAGCGCCTTGACAAAGCAAGGCAAAAACATCCCAGCTGGCTGGGGAAACCCAAAGAGCACATTGCACTGCTACTGTATGGCAACAGCTTTGATTCAGTGTGAGTGCACTACCGGGGTGGAGGATTTTTCCCAGGCCTGAGCTGTGTGCACATGTCCGGGCTGGTTTGCGTCAGCTGCTGACGCATGTCCGGGCCCTGCGACGTGAGTCTCTCGTGTGCTGCCCATCCTGGCAGCTTTGTGGCGGCCAGAGGAATGAAGGCGAGTCGCACCAGTTGCCAGGCTCAACGGCGGGGCACAGTGTCTGGTGGCGTCCAACCCCCTTGCGCAAAGCATGGGCGCCCGCCAGCCGGCGGAGAGCACCGAAAATACCAGGGACAGGACAAGGGAGATGTTGTGGGCGCCAAGTGGCTTGCTCCAAAGCTGTTTGCAAGGAGACTTCACTCCAGCGCCAATGTTAGCCTGCAATCGAGGCAATGGTGAAGCAAAAAGCAGGCTGCTGACGCCAGTGTCAGGAATGGTTCTGTCTGGCATTTCTGCGGCAGGGCAGAGAGTGGGGTTGTGCAGCACATTGCAGAGGCCCAGGAGGAGCTCTTCTCCCTAGGGCGTTGGGTTTCGGTGTGATGACACCCGATTCCCTCTTGGCTCTTCCGGGCATCTGCCCACACCTTCTCTCCATGGGGGCCAAGGGCCAGGGAGATCTATCCGTGCCCAAAGGGTGTTCCAGGGCACAGATCAACAGGAAGAGTGGAGAGGTGGCTTTCCTCCTCCTGATCTCCTTTCAGCCCCTGTGCCAGGCTGGGAACAGAGGTACAGCTGGTGGTACAGGGAGAGAGGCAGAGTTTAAAAGGGAGAGGTTGCATCATGTGAGGCTGGGCGGGTTTTGGGAGGCAGAAACCTCATCTGTTAAACACATACCAGCCCCTATGCCCTCCCCCGCCAGGGAACATTCAATCCTCTCTTTGATGGATGTCCAAGAATATACTTCTTCCACATCCTAAACTTGTTAGCACCAGTTAATCATCTTAACCTTCTTCCCCTCCAAACACACACTCCAATGAGTTTCCCATCGCTGGCAGCTGTTAAAGATGCAGTGACGCTTTAAGCATCAGCCTTCACAAGGGAGGGTACAGCCATTAATAATTAAACACCCAGCTGTCCCCCAGGTGGAAGAGGAGAAACCCACGTCTCGTGCTCAAACCACTTTAACATGACTGTCCAGTGAGATACTTTGAGGGTGAATGCACTTGATGCACCTTTCCCCCTCCAGGAGCTGGACCAGGTCTCTGCTCCTCTGTGCACTGCCTCTTTGACATTCATAAGCATTGTGAAACATAAGCCCTGGAAAAAATTTGTCTGCATTGGAGTGGTGCTCTGATGTGTCCCAATTTGACATTGCAAAATGTTGGTGGCATGACAGTCGAAGGGCTGGAGAGGCATGCTCATATGTGGAGTCTGTGCCACGCAGACACTGGGGGAGAGCTGGTTGTGGCATGATACCTGCTTAACTGGACATCTCCCCTTCATTTTGTCTGACTATTTCTCCTCTTTTCTACTTGGAAATCCACTTGTTGCCCGTTGCATAGCTTTGCTGTGTTTTCCCCAAGGTAAGGTTATGTTTCAGACAAGGGAAAGATTACTCCTTCATACATCAGTCCCTGCTGCTGTGCCAGTGGCCCTGGTGGGGTGGTGATGTGCTCTTCAATGCTATCTGCCTCTTACACATATGGGTTTGTACCACTTGCACAGCCTCCCCAGACCAATTCCCTCTCTGCTCTGCAAACCTTCCTACTCTTTTCATCCATCCTGTTCCAAGCTGGCTGCCGAGGCTTGGTGTCTGTTTCTTCCTCATACGATGTCTTGGGCATGCAGCGTTGCAGCTGGACTGTGCAAGCAGGAGGTAATTAAATCAGCATATTCCCAGGGGGGTGGCTGATTAACAGCACATTTTCCCCACGCTGTGGGGCTGAGACACACACGGGCTGTATCAATCCATCGCTTGCCTCACTCCTTTCCCTTAGGATGCCTGGTTTTTAATTTTTGCTTTTCTTTTTTTCCTTTCTTTCAAAGAGAAGAAGAAGATTATATCAACTGAACTGGAATCTGAATTGACAGAGCTTTGTGTGAGGGACTTGTTTATTATGGTTCTGTATTGCTCAGGGCAGCATGTGTGCTATGCTAGGGACCACCCAGCGATCCCATCCACATCAGGCTTCCCTTGACATGTGGCTCAACCAGCAGCAGGTAGAGGGCCATGGGTTGTGCTTTGCCTTTGGAAAGGGGTCTTCCTGAGGCTGAGCCCAGTACTGGGTGGGTGAACGTGGCTGGATCACAGTGGCTGCTCTTTGCTTTTCCTCCTCTGTCATCATAGAGGATGCTGTACAAGGGAGGAGATGTTGCTGGAGGCGATGGCATCTGCTAGGAGTTGTGTGTTGGTCTTGTCCCTAAAGTAGCTCAAGCACAATGGGCTGGGATAATTTTTTTGCCCTTTTTTTTTTTTTAATTTAATTTTTAAATACTAGCTGCCTATTAGAGGGATGCAGAGGGAATAGTTGTCTCTCAAAACAGCAGTCATTGCCTACAGATTAACTCTCCCTTAAACTCTACCTTATACAAGTGCAACACAAATGAAAGAGGGGTTGAAACCCCAAAAGCACCTCATATTGCTTATGGTTCTGTGGCACAGCCCTGGCTTTAGCCCTCTGTGCGCCAGACAGCTGTACACCCAGCCATGACCTGTCCAAAATCCAGGGAGAAGCTCTGGGATTGTGAAGCTGTTTGTACCCCCTGTGCAGTATGATTTAACATGGGCTTAAAAGCAGAAGGAAAGGAGAAGGGGAAAGAAATGTGTTTTTTTTGAAAGATGTAGTGTTGTGTTTCTTAGTTTACCTACAATTCATGTATGTGGTGATTTTTTGCTTATGGATGAACTGTGTACTTATAAGAAATATTTTTGTTTGGTTTTGGAGTTTTTTGTGTGTGGGTGTGGTTTTTGTTGTTTTTTTTTTTTGTTTTTGTTTTTTTTTGAAAATCAGGAGATGGGGGTTATCAGTTGTGGTTACAAATATTTCTCTCCCTGAATTTCAAAGCCATGCTGGATTGATCCCTATGATCTATTGTTGTATTAACCTGACTCTTAATGGGCAGGGGTCTTGGAGTTTCTTGGGATAGTGATGGGAAGTGGCTCTCAGGTCCTTTAGGAAAGGAAGCTACAAACATGTGACTCTTGGATGGCGGGCTGGTGCAGGGCATGCATTGTTCCTGATCCCATGTGGTTTGGCATGCAGTCATTGCTGCCTCCTCTAGGTGGGTTTTTCCATATGCCTTTCCCATGCAGGAAACTGCTGCAGACCTCAGCCCTTATTCCTCTTCTTTGCTTTTTTTTTTATCCAGAATAGAGAGGGCTTGCTGTTTTGGCAGGATGTGGGGCTCTTTAGCAGTGTCTAAAGCCCACCAATTTTTTGCCAGGCGTATGTCCCTGCAGCACATCTGCAACACCCTCTCCATGCATTTAGGAGAAGTTTCTCTGTAAATATAATGCCTTTTTCCCCTTGTGCCTTTTTCCTTTTATCTGGGAAGAAGAGCTTCAGAGTAACTAGTTTTTGAACTTGGCTGGTTTTCCTCTAGGTTACTTCTCTGTTCCAGAGGCAGGGGAAGATATCTCTTCTACTTTCATTGTGATCTCTTTTCTTCTTGAGATTATAATGGAATCTCTCCCTACCTTAAAAAAACAGGCACCTGTATGCCTAAATAAGAAAAATCTTTGAGTCTCGAACAAGACAGAGGTCCTTACAGAGTTTAGCAAACTTATTCATTGAGTGAAATTTGCCACACTGAGTAGATGAGAGAATACAGATGCTTTGCAGACCTCAGTCTATAGGGAGGCAGCAGTTGTTTGGGGGTTATTTTTTGTCTGATGGCTTTCTTCATAGTGTGTGCTGTGCAAAGCATCTGGGTTTGGCACCAGATGCTTTCCGTCATTCTAGGTAAGGAAAACCATGAATCCTTTTGTCCCTGTTAGCCAACATAGGTTGTTTCCTGTAACATGTGCATGCTACCCCAGTCTGGCTCCTACTAGGCAGAGCCCTGTGTGGTGGTAGGCAAACTAGACAAGCCTCTCAGAATTCAAGATGTGCTAAGAAATCATCACTGCTAGATTTGAATGAATGAATGAAAATTCTTCTCTTCCTGCACAATAAAGCATGCTGAGCAAACCCGCTTGGGCTCAGAAACCCCATTGCATTGTTCCTTTTGAAAGGACTAGCATCAGTCTTGCTCTTCGCCACATGCTCTGTTTGGAAGCAAGGCAACTCATCAAGAAAGAGCCTGAAGGAGGAGTTTGTGGTGTCTCTAATTAGTCAGTTTGTTCCATCCTTGAAGAAGAGGATAACGAGTGACAGGGATGTATTGCCGGCCTCTGGAGGAAGAGTGCTGTGGCTAGGCTTATGTCCAACTGCTGATAGGGTAATTAGTGGTAACTGGGAGCTATCAATCACCTTGGCTGGAAAAATGTCTTGGTCAAAGGAAAGACCCTCCCAAACATTTAATAACTCAAAAGGGTGTGAGACAGGGTCTGGAAGACAGTACTGGCAGTCCGTGAGGTATTTGAGGAAGGAGTCTATTAAAAGATAAATTAAACACAATGGTCTTTTGTTCTTCCTCGGGTAGGTGACAGAATTTGCTGTTGTAAAAGTTGCAAAGTATTTTGGAGGGAGGAAGGAAGAACAAAAGAGTTAGCAGATGGAAAAGAGGGAATAACAAGAACTGGGGAGGTGTAGGGGATGCATCAATGCACTAGATATTAAAATCAGCTGCTAATTGCAAAAATGATAGAGGAAGAAAATGAATCTATGCAATCTGAAAAGTAAAATGTATAATTTACTTTTTAAGTGCATGATCAGAGAATGTATTTAAATATTTCTTAGCTATAGTATGTTCCAACTTTCTACTTTTCTCCGACAACCACATTATGAGAGACTGTAGTTTTCAGCAGGAAGTAAAAGTGCTGTGGATTTTTTAATTATTTTTTTTTTTTTCCATGGTTTACTTTGGCCAGTTTTACCCTGTGGTTCCTTCCTAATTTTGCAGCTGCCTGAGGAATAAGACTTGTACAGGGCCTGACTGTGCTGAAGAAGCAGTCAGCTCCTTGATGGAGAAGTGTCAGACTTCTTAATGACCATTCATATTCTTGGCATGGAATATAGCATGTGTTAGGGGATTTAGGGTGGGAGCTGCACAGAAACTATCAACTCTGCCAAGAGTGAGGTTTTACTGGAGTGGTAGCTTGTTGCATTGGCATGTGTGTCTTCAGACTAAGAGTTGCCAGGTCTTGTGGAAATGTCCAAGTATTTGAGATGTACTTCAAAAACACAGAAGGAGCTGGAGGTGGGTCTATGAAGGACACCAAGAAAATGCTAAAGAAGTTCATTATGAGTGAAAAGGAAACTTCTCCTCACTGTACTGTGAGAGCTAGTCACACTGGACAGAAAGAACACCAGGTTCCTAGAGAAATACTGCAAGAAATCTCTTAGGCTTTGAGGGCTAGTAGAGGGCATGTGACATTCCAGAAGGTAAGAGCAAGGCAGAGGTGGTGATGGGGAGGGACTTGGTATCCCTCTGTGATAAGCTAAATAGACACTATGTCTTCTGCCTTTACCAAGCTGCCTGCTGTTGACTTGTGCAGTGAGCCGGAGAGCAGGTTTCTATTTGAGAATTACACTTCAAGAGGCAAACTGGTAGCTGAGGGGGACCAGTGAAAATGACCAGAAGTACAGAAAACGTGGCCTCTGTGTAGAGACTGGGAGAATTAGGTTTTGTTTAGTCTAAAGACAAGAAAAGACTGGGGAACAGGACAGCAGACTTCAAACTTATAAAAGGTAACCGCAAAAAGGAGAGAAATAAAAAGAGCTGTTGAGTTTGCTGTGCATCAAAAGGTCATTGACTGACTTCAACAATAACACTGGAAATTTTGGGTAGTCTTTAAGAAGAATAATAAATGTGATCTTAAGAGTCAGGGCATGGGTATCGCCTGGGCCAGATCTCTAGGGAAAAGTGCAGCGTCTCCATCTCCAGAGGACAGCAACAGGTTAGGGAAATATTTGCCCAAATGGGCTAGGTAGAGACGCTTTTCTTTTGGTTGCTTTGAAGATGTTCCCTCCTCAATTTCATGTCTTTCTCATTCCCCAGGAATCCTTTAATCTCTGTTTGGTTTGCTCAGGGGAAGCAGAAGGGGAAGGGAAAGGGGGATAGTCAAGAGCAGCAGTTTATGGCTGGTGGTTAGCACAAGCCTGGGGGCTCACTGGCTCTTTGGCAGAAGGTGGTGGAGAGGAGTGAGCTTGTGACCATCCATTTTCAATGTACCATCCAGGGCTCTGCACTGCTACTGGAAAACCCCGAGGGGGCCTCCATATCAAAGTGCAAAATCCCACTGGGCGAACTGACCCCATGCGCCCTTCCCAGCCCTGTTTTCTCTGCTTTCTGTGGTGCTAAGTGCTTCAGCATGACAGGGACAAATGCGATTGTTTGCTGCCTGGAAGGAGCTTGCTGACCCATGGATGCCTGCCAAAAATAAGCATTGTTCTGGCTGGTGTTGGCCATCCCACTGTCTCTTTCCCTGTGGAGCCAGGGGTGCTGTGTTTTTCCTGGGTACTGGCAGCACCATGCAGGTCATCAGCTCTCGGCCCTTTCCTGCTCTTTGTTTTTTGTACTTGTCAGACTATTTCTGTTTTTCTATTGTTGTCTTTGGCACTTAAATCTGCCTATTGGGCTTGCTATGGTTATGCCAATCGTACAGGTTTCCCTTACCAAATTCTTCTGGCTCTGGAGGCTGACTGGCTTCTGTTGTCCTTACAGATGCTTCTTGAAACAACAAGATGCTTGGAGACGCAGTTAGAGTCTGTGGCTTAACTCCAGTATCAGAATCTCTTTTATATTTTGAGAGTACTGCTTACTCAAGTTAATTTTTCTGTGAGGCTCCGCCTTATTGTTCTCTTTGGGCACTGCTTCCCATGGACTTCTCTCGGTGCTGTGCTTGAGATCTTCTCCTTGGCAGGAGCTGCTGGTGGTGGTGGTGCACTGAGATGCTCAGAGTGCCTGAGCAGTGACTTTTATCCTAAACAGCTGCTGATATTAACTGCTGAATCTCGGTGATGTCATGGGTTTGATTTCAGAGGCAAGCTTGAGTGACTGGCATAACCTGATGCCTCAGCTGAGCTTTGGTCACATTTTTTGGCAGTGAAATCCAAATAGCCTTTTCTCTGTTCAACATTTCTATGATCCTTTGAAGAACCTCTTGCTGCTCTGCAAGGTGTAGCTGAAAGGCTGAGAGAAGGACGTTTTGGGGGCAGAGCAGCCTGGTCTTTGCAAGGGGCTCATGCTCTGGAGAGAGTTACACACTCAGATTGTCTGCTGACAACACCTGAAGTGGAATTTCTGGAGGGTAGGTTTTTGGGTACTGTTGTTTAAGATTTCTGTTATTATTTTGAAAATTTCTGTTGTCTTTAATTCTCCTACAACTAATAATAATGAATTGTGGCAAGGCACATGGCAATTTTGACTTTCATTTGCAGTTCTCCAAGTTAATGATCCCTTCACCTCCCCATGTATCGTTTGTCCACTGGTGGAAGTAGGGAAGAGGTCTCTGGAAGACTATGAGTACCCTGGATTTGTTGTGAGAAAACTGCAGCACAGTCAGCCTTTAAAAAAGGTGAAATCTACCACCTGAGCTCTATGCACCTAAGTGGGGTCTGCCAGCTCCAAAATAGGGTCAATGTGTGCTGAATGTTCATGAAACCATGAACAAGGGGATCTCTACCACCCTGGGTGAGGTCGTGCTTGGACTGCTGACATTTTAAGCAGCATTTCAAAACTAATTGCCTGGCCACAGCTATGTTATTATCAATTAACATAGTCCTGAATGTCAGGAAGTAACTGTATCTCTCTAACTCTTTAAGGCTGCCTTCTGAGTCTGTGAAATGGCTTGATTTCCTCACAGGGATTGATTACATGTTTACATCTCCCCTTCTGCTGGAGTGTGTAGTGAGGATGACCCAAGTGAGCGACAACAACATCTTTATGTTCCCTCTCTGTCCAGCTTGTCTTGTGTATTCTACAGAGCAGAAAAAAAATTCCTGATATGTGAGTTTTGGAGCAGTGTGGAAGACAATCGCATTACGGACACTGGGCTGCCTGAATTCAAGAAGTTAGAGAAAAGAAATTAAGCAACAGCATTTGAGATCCTTTAAGAATGGACACTTTTCCAGATGTCAGGAAATGCCCTTAAATGGATGGGATCATTTCAGTGATCTTATTAGTCCAGAGAGCATTGCAATCTCAGAGGCTGATGATATCTCTACCATCAGAAGGTCTCACTTCACACAGACCCTCTCTAATACTGTCCAGCTTTTAAGATCTGATATTCTGGGATACAGGACTTTCCAGATTAGAATAAATATGACCCAGTTACAAAAGAAGCAACCCTTCTTCTGAGCCTGAAGAGGCTACAGCATGGAGAGTGGCTTTTTATCTCTTTGTGGGGGTGAGGGAAAAAGGGTCGTTGCATTTCTGTTTTAGTTATTCACTGGTTGAATGAGCCATGGTGGAGAGCAAGTGAGAAGAGGGCTCTGTGGCATGGTCCTGCTGTCCATTATGAATATGCCCCCTCTATATGTGCATTAAGGTGGACTCATCCAGTCTGCAGACCATGGCTATTCATTTGCTCACTTAGGCTACAGGAAAGGCAGAGCTTCTTTAAGGAAAGTTTCTATCTGCATAAAAGCTAGAGCAGCTGAGAAGGGACAGTGCAGATGGTGCTAATTTCCAGAGGCCATATGTTTGGAGGGACACTGAATACATCCCCAAGAATTCTTTGGTTTTTCAATGTTCATTTTCAAAGGTGCTCTGGAGGTCTCCTCTTTGCAGGAGGTTGCTGCTTCCTCCCACTCGTCCACTCCTGACACGTTTGCTGCATCCCTTCCTCTGTCCCCTGCTGCTTCACAAGGCCCGCAGCTGGATAAACAGCAATTGCAGTTGCTTACAGCTCTCCAGTGCCTTCAGTGAGGCACCGGCACGGAGAGAAGCTTCCTGAGCTGCTCACTGTGGGTGGATAGTCATGCTGTAGCCTGCATGCCAGTACCAGCAGCGCTCTGGTCCCATCACGATCAGGCTCAAAACACACAGATCTGGAGGTGCTAATTACAAATATGGGTTCCCTGTTCTGTGCAAAGCAGAGGAATTTGGTGGTTTGGGAGCTCTGGGTCTGTCTGTAGGCTGGGGTTATCTACAAAATGGGCTTAGAAATGTTCATGGTAGCTTTGATTCCTGCTCTTTTATTCACTTCTTGTCCCTTCTCTACTCGCTATTTAGAGAAAGGGAGTTAGCTCATCTCCTAAGCAGCACCACCTCAATCTCACCCCAAAAGAGCCTGCTGTAAACACAGGAGGGGAGGAACTCCCATAGATGAAATTAGCACTTGTGGCTGTTGAGGTTGTTTGCTCTTCACCATTTGTGGAGATTTAGGAGTTCACCACCAAGATCTGGCTCACCAAAGAGGGCAATTAGGCCTCTTTCTACACAGCTGCCCCAATCTGCCTGGGACTGCAGGAGCCAGGGAGCATGGGGAACAACATGCAGTGGTGTTGCAGGGATTCTGTTACAGTTCATGTTGTTTTCATGAAGGGTTCCGTGCAGCCTGGTTGACTTTCATGTTTGCTCCCTTGGTTTACACAGGGTTGACAGCATCCCTGACCAGACCAAGGTATCTTTGCCAGTCCCCTGGCCAGGGGCAAGCCTGGTGCATTGCGTGAGCACAGTTGGTGCTGCCCGCAAGAGGCTGTCTCAGGCTGGCTATCTTTTGATTAGAAAAGTTGAGAGTGGAGACATGAGGATCCCCTCTCTTATTTGCCTGGCCTTTCCTCTAATGTGCATTAGGTTATTTCTTGTTATGTTAAAGACTGAGCCTCTTTAGAAGCTCTACTCAGCCTTCTCATTAATCACCATGACAGAACATGACAAATCCACTTTGCTGAAGCATTATTTCACTTTGTAAAATCCCCAGTGCTTTGCAATAGCTTATCCAGCAGCACCTCCTCCCTCCCCACTGTCCTTGGCACATCTTCCCTCCTCCTCCTTCAGCCCATGCAAGACGATGTTGCTTTTATAAGTGACTGTTTGTGAGGGCTTCTCTGCCTCCTGGGTCACATGTATGGTCCCGACATTTGAAGCCCAGTCCCTGGATGGTCTCTACTGACTGACTTATTGTAGCCAAGACTTTGTGACTACAGTTCACTGATCTGTGTTTATACAGGGCTGTGCAGGACCCTTCACATAACCATTAATTTTATAGAGGGCATGTAACGAAGATGATACTCCAGTATGCCTCCTGCCTTTGATCTGTGTGGGGTGTGTGGCTTGGTGGGCCCAGAACTGCCAGCATTGCTGATTTACTTTGCTCTGCAGACATAGCTTCTGGAGCAAGCAAAAGCTTGTTTTTTGTCTCAGCGGTATTGCAATACCATTACAGGCTGTGCTGCTGACTGGTCACATTTGGTCTGGAAGGGTAGGGTGGCTCAGGGTTTTTTTTGTCTTTAAATTTTTATTTCAGTATTAGCTAAATGGTTTGGTTCATGCAATCTATGACTGCCCCAGTCTGCCCCTGTGCAAACAGGTAGGCGGGTTATTATGAGTCTATAGTGTTGCTAATGGAAATAAAGTCCTTATATTGGCAAGTTATAAGCATTGACCTTGTGACAGGGTGCTCACTCTGAAACAAAATCTCTCCAAAACAGTCCTCACAGAACTTTATTCTCATGCAGGCCAGAAGTGGAAAAATTACTTTTTTTCCTCCCAGTCTGGCGTAAATTAGGATTCCTGAATCCAAGTCTGACCTTGCCCTCCAAAATGAACTTTCTGATGAGAAACACTTTTGTTGTTTAGACTTGGCATACCAAGCAGGATAGTGACCTCAGCACCAACACCAGTGATAGGCAACTGCCAGACGCAGCAAATCTGGGTCCCACTGAGCCCCTACCCTAAATTTGGGTGGAGATGTTTTGGGTTGTTGAACCTTCTTTCTGTGAATGTTGGCTTTTTAGCACTATCTGTCCATTACCATGAATATGCTAAACATTTATTTATCTTTTTTTTAGCCAAAAGGTAACCTTTGGAGGTAACCTTTTTTGATCATCCATGATGAAAGCTGAGCGAAGGTCTTTAGAGTGTCATTTACAGTGCAATTTTAGGGTAGCAGAGCTTGATAGCCAAACAGCAGAAGTCCTTAGTATGAAAGAGTCATGCTAAGTGGAGATTTGCAATGTGGAATGTATTTGTTCATCCAAAGTCTTCAGTTTCTTTTGCGAACCTTCAGCCAGGGTTATTTTCAGGATGAGGACATATTCTGCAGGTGCTCACCGTGACATCCACCTCCCATGCAAAGAAGAGGTTGCTGCCTGTTATCTGTCAGCTCGCCTGTTACGCTGTTTAGTCTTACTTTCTGGCACTTCACATAAAGAGAGGGGAAAAAAAAGAAAAAAGAAAACAGTGTCTATAAAGTATGGAAAATGTAGAACCCCCTGACAGTTGTATAGTGTGTCTTGCTTCTCTCACAGAGAGGAAACCACAAAATAGTTAGTCCAGAGGTTTCTTTCCACACACACACAGTATCTGTCAGGATTTTGAGGATTTTTCTGGGAACTGATGAAAGAAATGTGCTGCTTAAGCCCTGATATATATTGTACAATGGTTCTGTATGAGGGAGACGCAGTGCTCCACATTGCCAGGTTCCAAAAAGCTTTCCAAAATAAAAGAAACCCAAAGGATTTGAGGAAATTCTTTCCAAGAGGGTCAGAATGGCTCCTATGGGAACAGAGCAGAAGCAAAGGGGGAAATAAGCTTGCACTAAAGAGAAAATGCACTTGTTATGCTTAATAGCTGTAGTTTTCTCATTAACCTTTTCATGCCTTTGCAAGATCATTGATACTGATGGGAAATGCATAGGCATTTTAGCAGGAAAGGGGCTCTTTTCCTCTGCACTTTCAACTTTCTCAACTCCAAGAAGTGGGCAGGATGTGAGAGGGAGTCATACAAATAACAAGTCTCTTCAGCTCAGTGATGTCACACTCATGGAGGGGTCCCCTGTTTCCCAAAGGACCAAAAATGAGTTTAACAATGTCAAGAGCTTGACTTGCATGGCCTTTCCAAAACGGGACTTTCAGAGGCTGCCCTGTGCTTCTCCTGAATGAAAAACTGTGCTGCTTATGGATACTTAAGTAATGAACAGGGAGTTTGTGGGTGTGCATCAGCAAATGTGAGTAGCATCAGGATCAACCCCAAAAGATGGTACAGTGTATTTATCTAGTCCTTCTTGTTAGGATTTATTGCATTAAAAAAAATATTTATTGTTTATTTTTTTTCTTCTGTCTTTCAGGTCCACCTGTAAGTACCAAGCCTCTATGATTTTAGAAGCTGTTGACACAGAGATTGCAGGCCATGAACTAGCAGTCTTCTGTCTGTGGTGTCTGGTGTGGTAGCTGCCTTCACAGTCCTGGCAACCTGGGACCTCTCAAACAGCAAGTACTATGGGTGTTCAGGACCCATATTGTGGGGTTGCTCTCAGCTGCATTGCAGCTTCTGAGGGTGATGAGACAGAGCACAGGGATGGGGACATGGCAAACATGAGGGGCACATGTATTTATTACTAGTTGGCCCCACATACTCTGGGGGAATCAGCTGTATGTGCTTCAATCCATTGGATGCCACATGCTGAACGAGACGTGTTTGCAACAAAGGGAAAGATAGATCACAAACACATGGCAGGAGCTGTAGGGACTTTTTCCCTGCTACTCTCGTGGGCTTGCTGAACTGCTGGGCCTTGAAGTATAGCTTCATGATTATCAATTTCAGAGGAAACATTGTGTTGACAGCTTCCTTTTTAAATGTTAGCTAATGCAAAACCTCAGTGCAGATGAGGTTATTCAGCTAGGTTATTGCAGAATTTTCTTACAGCTAGTAAGAGACCCACAGTGAACCAGAAGACACAATGCAAGGAATGAGGCCATGTATCAACATCTCTCAGGATTATAAAGAAATGCTATATTGTCTCTAGCACGATCCTTCCAGAGGAAATGGTTTATATTCATGTACAATAGAGTAACTATGCTGGATTTCTGTGGAGGAACATGAGAAGTTAAACATACGGTAGTCATCTTTTGCCTGTTCATGCAAAAATGTCTTAAACAGTTTGCAGATGATGTTCTGAGGAGAAGTAGTTGCTGTACAACCTATTTTCCCCTTTCATCAAGTCAAAATGCTATAGACTGAACTCCCACAGATGCACAAGCACATCCCGATTTAATGACAGCAATCTCACAAAAAATTGCACCTTCCAGGCCAAAAGATCTGAAAGCATTTTACAGCTGGAATCCCTGACCCATGAAAACCTTCAGCGATAGTTGATCCTAGGGGCTTTCAGGACTGGCTGCTGAAGTGGATGTATTTCAGTGTTAGCTTTGGGTTATTGGGAAGAAAGTGCTGCTCCAGAGGAGCTGCAAGTGGAATGCAACTAGAGCTGTCCCTACCATTCTACCCTGGGCAAGCGTAGGTCAGTGCTAAAGGGATGGGCCAGGCACAAAATTGGTGGTGGTGAGGCATTTCTATTATTGTTAAGAGAAATTAGAGAGAAAGCACAAGGTCAACACAGATGTCTCCTGGAGAGCAGTCTGCGCCTTTGCAGGGTGAGGAAGACACACACTCCAGACTTCTGCAGCAATAAGGGCTAGAAACTTAATATCATAATGAAAGATTGAAGCCTGGTGGAAACACATGGGACCACCAGAGAAGTGCTGACAATATATGCTACTGTATCCTGGCTTATTGCAACCTCTGAACCTGTCTCCACATGCAGACTTTCAGGACAGGCTGCGAGGAATGCTTCAGCCAATGGAAATAACAGGAGGAAGTCAGGCAGACCAAGCATCATTAGCCAAAGTGGAATGACTTGGGCTAAGAGCACCCTTGTCTCATTCAGGACCTCTGGGATTCTGATCAGCTCAGTTCACTGCCGAATAGTAAAGCAAAGTCCTCCATGCCACCACAGGAAGTATCTCTTTCCCCTCCCTGCACCCCCACCCCCATATTTCTTGTGATTAAAACTGCGTGGAAACTCAAGTTTATAAGCAACAGACATGAGCTTCTGCCTGGATGGTTGTCATATGAATCATGCTGGATAGTAACCCCGAAGCACTGATGACCCCACTATTCTCTCCTGGGTTTTTTATCCCACCTTGCAAAACACAGCGTATCTGGCAGCAGGGCTTAGCCCCAGTGTCGGCTTGAGTTAGGGGATGGGCAGAAATACTCATTAGAAGTGCACTGAGCCCTCTTTGTAGTCTAGGATGACCAGGAGAAAATATAGGGAAATAGCTGAGCAGCACCCCAGTGGTCAAAGGGGCCATCATGTTCTCCTCTTGCCCAACAGATGCTCCCATGGCTGTTCTTGAAATTAGTTGATGCTTTGGTGAAGACAGGGGCAACCCGCAGTCATGTAAGAAATTTGGTGAGATTGGGACTAAAAGGGGCAAAGGAAGGAAGGAAATGATGAAATAATGCAATAGTCCAGAGGTTCCCAGACTCAATTGCCGTCTGGACCACATCCGAAGGAAAAGATCCTCTCACGGACGTTTTCTCTCCAATTTCTGAACATGCAACATTTCTGTGGCAATTGCAACAATTCCATACATGAAAAAATAATATTTAGCAGATGGAAAATCAGGAAAGAAGTCAGGGCCCTGTAATTAGCGTGTTCTCCGTGGACTTGCAGATACCTTCAGAGCCTGTGCAGAGAGCTGTGGGTAGAGCCATGCCGAAAGGGGAGAAAACTTCACAAACAGGAGATTAGGAAACCAAAGCAATCACAGCTCATGGTCAAGGAGATGTGGAGAGTTTTTTAACCATACTGTTTTCTAAACCCTTTCATGTGATTTTGTCTCTTTGTCATGCCCTTCCTTCAGAGTTTGAAGCTTTGTGTATGTACTTTGTTTCAGGGCCTTACAGGAAGACCAGGACTCCCGGTAAATACTTCATTCTTTTCTTTTTCGCTCCCTTGTGCTCTGTATCTGGCAGTAGTTTCATCACTAGGCCTCCAAGGTTCATAAACTGGGAGAAGGTAGTAATCTTGCATAGCAATTCCAATGTGGAATACCAAATCCAAACAGCATGCGAGACATGTCTTCTAACAGAGTTGGGACCACAGGAGCTTTGAAGAAGCAAACTTAAGGGTAACATAATCCCTATGAATCCTCCTGCATGTAGGAAACATACTATGTTTGAAGATGCCTTTGTCAGCTTGAGGGTCTGGTTGAAGTGTCACAATGTGCAGTATTCTTGGTGATGGGGCTTGCTAATTGCAGCAGGATTTAAAAGGCCTCTGTCACTCTGGGGCAAATGTGAAAGTCTGTAATAACTGTCTGCATCTGAGAGAGATAGCCATGAGTGAAGAAGGAACATAGGGTTTGGCGTTACAGCTGTGTGCTTTCCTGGCTGTGGCTTCCTGCTCCCTGGGCTTCAGCTCACCTGGAGAACACAACAGCCATAACAGGCAGTTTTCTAATGAATGAAATGTAAACTGTGCTGCTGGCTCTCCCCCTGACTCAGGACAGAGGCTGCTTGCTGCCTTTCATGCTCTTCTAGTTCCAGTGTGGGAGCTGTGGGCTGCTTTGCATGACCTCGTAACTAACTTGCATGGTATCATCCACCTTGGAGTGCTCTTTCCTGGCTCCCTGTCACAGACAACCTTTCATTATAAACATCTGGCATTTATTTGCTGTCCTACTGAGAGCTCTCCTTTTGCTGTTATTGCTTGGAGGGCTGTAAAGCTGCACAGTCACATACCAGACACTGTGCTGTCATGTACCACTCCAGTACCAGGTACTTCCTGGAAACCTGACAAAGCTCAGCCCTCAGCTTAGGCTCTTCTTGCCTGGGCACCAGCCACCACAAAGCCAGGAGAAATGAAATCAGCTTTTACCTCAAACCATGAGGGAGATCAGGCTGAGCTCACCTCTGGAGGAAAGCAGCATTTAAGGGACAAAAAGCACAAGAAAACTCAGCATTATGTCCTCCAGCAGCCATAGATTAACCCCATGGCAAAATGCTGACGCCAGGAGTTTTGCTTGCTGCCAGCACACAGAGATAGGCAAATATTAGTGGGATTGAGAACCAACCTAAAGGCCTAGAATAAGTGGCTTCCTATAATATTTCATCTACAAAATTTACAATCAAGCAGCTGCTTAGCTTTTCATTCATCTGCAAGGAATGCTTTTGCAAAGCATATGTTGCTTTTCAATTTATGAAAACATGCACTGCATGGAGAGGAACGCTGCCAATACTCAACAGCCCCCCAGCTACATAGAATGAAGTGGCTAAACTTTCACCAAGCAGCGGTTTATCCTAGGCAATATCGTCTGAGTTTGGTATGTACGGCCAAAGGAGCCTCTGTGCATACACCCAGCAAAATAACAGTTATGTGCATTCCTTGTCCAGAGATTTCAGACTGCATTCACACACTGGGGCTGAACAGGGGGAAGGCATAGAAATGGCACCAATGGAGCTGGTGTCTCAGGCTGCAGAAATCAGAAAGCCAGATTTGCATCTACAGGGGACAGGCAGCCATTGGCAAGGGCACTGTTTTACATAAGGAAATCCCACACATTGGTAGAAACAGAATTGAGAGATAGTTATCACATCATTTTTGCAAATACAGACCAAAACCTGCATAACTGCTGAAGCCATATTTGTCAACATCCTTTAGCAGCCAGCTGCTATCTTCCAAATCTGCACAGCCTTCAGTTTTGGTGACCAGGAATGCAAAGGGAATTGATTTATTTTTTTTTTTTTTTTTTTAATTTTTATTTTGGCAAATTGCATAGTTACATGTAGGAAACTGCCTTGTAGGTAAGTGGCCAAAGAAAATTGCCACCAGTCTTGTGTTCATGTGTTTATGAGCCTCTGCTCAGTGTCACCTGACCCAAAGTCATTCCTCAAACCACTCTTTGGATTGTTCACACCATGACAATGCACTGAGAAGTATCTCAAAGGGGTAGAGGACACTGAACACAGCTGCTCATGTTCTTCCAGACATGCTTTTTCCTGTGTCAGCTTGTTTTCCTACATTTTCTTTTGCTTCTGGACAGCACTGCATTTTCAAGTCTGAGAGAATCCTGTTTTAAAGTGATAACTCTATAAATAAGTAGCTAACACCCAGATGACTTTGTTAAAGACAGTAAAACGTGACAGTTTGCTACTGCAGAAAGCCCATTCCCAAGATCTGAATTTTATGGAGCACTGGAAACTGGGATTATACTTTGTTAGGCTGAAAACTCTTGCACTTTTGCTGCCTAAATCACCAGGTGTAATTTCTGTTGTGACATGTGCTGGTCTGTCATGGCTTACGCATGTTCTTAGTACAGGTTCAGCTACACACAAACACACTTTCTCTCTAACTTGCTGTCTCACTCTCTCAAAATCCCTGGACACTTGCACTGCAATGTGAAGCCACATCTGTGGCATAGTTCATTTGTGCTGTTTTATAACCTTGCTTTTGGTCAGTTTCCAATTCCCTCTGCTTTTCCCTTAATTGCCAGGGAGACAAAGGTGCAATGGGCATCCCTGGACGGCCGGTAAGTGGAAACTTCTTGTATGAGCCTTGTTCTCCCCATCCTCTTCAACTCACAAGGTTTAGGGCGGGACTTTCAGGGTGATCCTTGGTGGGTGTCAGAGTGAGCAAAGCCATCTTCCCTGACTCCCACATCTGAGGGGCTCTCCCTGTCAAAGGAGGGTGGCCAGCCCTGCAAACTGCATACATGCAGTATGGGGGGCTGTTTCCATCCACTCTGCAGTATTGCTCAGACCCTTCTCTGGTTCAGCAAAGCACCATCCTCCCATTCCCCCAGTTGGGTGCCTTTTGCTGCCACCTCATGCCTTGGCTGAGCTTGCTAACCGTGGCCTTGCAAACATATACCCCTGTTGCCACAGGCAGCTCCCTTTCCAAACAGCTCTGCCCTGAACAAAAGGGGTTATTCCCTGCCTGGCTGAGCTCTATATTTTGGAATTGCTCTTTGCTCAGCTATCACAGAGTGAGAATGGGGAAGAGGGCTGGAGCAGGAGCTGAAACCACTATACTCATTCCAGCCCCGTAGCCAGGGTTTTGGTGTGGGGTAGTGTACCCTCGCCGCTGACGCCTGTGTTTGTGTGTCTGTCTCTCTCTCTCTCTCTCTCTCTCCCCTCTGCAACCTCTTGCATGTGGCTGTGATGGGTGCCACTGACCCAGGGATTAAAAGGGCAACCCGGAGAGAAGGTGAGTCAGCTCCTCACAGCCCTTAGCATCCTCGACTGTCCTGATCTAGGGCCAGCAAAAGCCCCTCAGTCACAGTCATGGCTGCTGCAGCCAACTTTGGGCTTTCACCCCCCCCCAGCCTGCCCCTTCTTCCCTGGCCATGTAAGTTTATCTCTCAAATTCCTTCCAGGCCACTCAGCCTCCAAGGATGATGTGTTTCTTGTTTATGACAGTTTACCAACAGCATAAGAGCCAGCGGGCACACGCAGAGCTCCCTCCAAGGCTTCCTGGGTTTTAACCCTGAAGTTTCTTCCTTGCTGGCAGGTCCACTTGCCCTGATCAAACCGCAGATCCCTTCCACCTCCCAGGTTAGCCCGGTCCCTGGTGCAAGCTGTAACAAGGAAGAAAATGGCACAGCACACTCCTATTTCTAATAAAGTGAGATGTCTTCTTGCCGAGTAAAACTGATGGTGTAATTTAAGTCTGTGAAATGCCATCTCACAAGCTGTTTGCTGTCCAGTGAACTGGTGTTTTATACCTTCAAAGAAGTGATAGTTTGTAAAGCATCCTACTGCTTGCCCTTCAGCATAATCTATTTTCCCCAGAGCTGTGAGTATTCCCCACCTATAAGAACAGCAAAGTAAAAGTGTTTGGCTTGTGTGAATAACAACGTTTAGAAACTAGGAAAGGGGTGTCTGTTCACCTCATAAGATCATCTGCACACTGCCATATCAGGTCCATTTGCTCCTCTTCTTAGAAGATAGAAAGAAAAACACAACAAGGAGGGGGCAAGGTAGGACAGAGGTTCCCCTTCCTTGCCTTCAAGCTACTGCTTGTTCGTTGAAACCAACCAATATTACCTAACAGACCAAAATTTCACTTCCTGCAGCCATTCTGCTTTCTCTCTATGTGTCCTTGCATTTCTCTCTGGCCCAGTTTTCATCATGAAAGGATAGCAGATAGATACAAACAAACAAGGAAAAAACTACTCTTAATTGCCTATGCTTTCCCAAACCCCTCTGTGAGAGTCCTAGGCACCAGCTATGTTTTGTAGAGAGCTCTGCTTGCTTGCAAGCAGCTTGGTTTATGGGATGCTCCATCCCAAAGCTCCCCAGGCCTTGGCGCTTCTGGAACTGCCTCTCAGGAATATGCCATGTTTTCCAGAGACAAGGACATGTCCAGCACAGTGCACGTCATGGGTGGCTAGGAGCTGGAGAGGCAGTTGTTTTCCAGCAAGGACTTCGCAGTTTTCATCCACATCCCGAGTTTGTGAAGCACACAAGAGAGGCATTTCTGGAGGCAGCCAGTGAAGTCCTTGCAGCTCCCATTTCCCTAGAGCCCAACACATCCCTTCTTTTCTTTCTTCTGCAGGACACAGTCCTCCTGGACTTGCAGGAAATAAACAACAAGGGTTTCAGGCCATCTTTCACACTTGTAATGGGGCTGAACCTCAGTTTTGCCAGAAAGCGTTTTATATGTTTATAGTTTTCCTTGCTGTGCAGCTTCCATTTTCTGGCACATCTGAATAGCTCCAAATGACATCTTTTCTTCCAAAGTGAGGGGTAAGAGCTGGGGAAGGCTGGAACAGCAGGTGCCCTAGAAACCTTGAAGGTCTCACACTTACTTTAAGCACCCTTGTTTAACCCCAAGTCTTAATGGGAATATAGTTGTCTTTGTATATTCCTCTCCTCCATTTCTCACCCCTTTTGCTCTCCTTTGTATATCTGCAGGGTGCTCCAGGAGAAGCAGGCATGTCTATCATCGGGCCCCGTGGTCCACCCGTAAGTGGATTTCTCTCTATTTTTGACAAATGCAAGATACGGGCAAGTTACAAGGAAATACTTAGGAGGGGAAGTAAGACAGCGTCGGCTGGAAAGAGCAAAAATTCTGTCATGTGGTTCTCATGCTGAGCCAGGTTTGGTTTTATACTCCTATTATGTACTATATATAATGAAATTACAGCTCATGCTCCATGGCAAATGAAGGAAACCATACTCTTGTATTTAAAAGGAAGGAGCATATTTCCTTCTAGCAACAGGGCTGCTACCACTTTTGGAGAAAGTACACCCTTTGCCTGGCTGATATCAGCCTTTGGTTTCGTTGGCAGAGGACAAAGCCTCTGATTTGCAGAAGAGCAGGATCAGAGCTAAGCTAGTGACTTGGAAATTCACAAAGATGGGTAGTTCAGGGTTCTTCTGAAATCCTTGTCAAGTACCCAAAATCCTGGGGACTCTTCGACACCACAGTTACCACTATCTGGAAAGCCCCTTAGCTGGCTGGGGACCTGAGGAAAGTGTAGGCAAGATTTTGCACCTTCTTCCAGCAAAAGTGTCCCTGCAAAGTGCAATGAATCAACCAGACAAAGCAAGGACAGGGTTATAAAAAAGGAGCATGGGGGGTTGGAGCATTTATGTGCATGAAGCCTCTATTTTTGGCTGGGTGCAGCCAGTCTTCTCCACTCCACCCCTGCACAGTCTCTCCTAGCAATTAACATGAAAAAAGACCAAGAGACTGAATTCTCTTCCTCCCAGTGGGCACTTCCGATTTTGATTAACCCGCAAAGAGCACCATCCTTGACTTGCAGAGAGGATGGGCGGCCAACAACTTTTGTTTCACATCAAAGGTCAAGTGAAAGTGCCCTGGGCAGTGCAAACACTTGTCTACATCTGGCTTTCCAATTAACTCTCCAAAAGCCTCATGATAAATGTTTTTAATAACAAGCAGCTTTGCCGGTTCCCAGGCCCACCTGCCTGGCACTCTGGAGTTTGAGAAGCGACAGAATCAAAGCCCAGGACACAAATAGGTATCTTCAAGTGTTTTACACTCTGCAGACAGGCTCTGACCATGTGGCCAATTGAGGAGGAAGGGCTGCCAGGTCTCTCAAAGCCAAACTCTGAGCAAGACCACCCTGTTCCACAAACAGCAGGTTTTGGAAGGTAGAAGTTTTTGCAGTAGTTCTTAGCCTTCTGGATAGTGTGGTTATAGTAACTGGAGAGAAAAGCCATCAGTCCCTGTCACTGTAGGTCTTGCAAATAGACAGGCAACAGTATTTTCTGGAAGGACAGATGCTTGTTTTGCAGGGCAGTTTCTAATGTCTGTTTTGTTGCTGCTGCTTTGCCTCATTGCCTTTTCTGTTCTTTGGGAAAGTGCACAACGCATTGCATCTCCAAAGCAGTGGAAAACTTAGATGGCAATTTATATTTAAAGTGGGCTTTTGCTTATACCAGTCAAAGCCCTGAGGTGCCAGCACTGGCACAACTCCACACTTCCACCCCAAAGTCTACTGTGAAGATGATCCAGTTTCCCAGAGAGCTGCTGATAGGTCAAAAGGATGGCTGAGCTCTGAAGACAAACAAGGAAACCCTGGCCAAGGGGCCACTCGGAAAGATGTGGGATGACAAATAGTTTCCAGATTTTTGTCTGGAGGTTAAAGCTTTCACTCGAGCTCAGAGCTGCTTAACTTCTGGCCAGAGAGGGACAGTATGCTGATAGTGACAGAAACAGACGGTCTCCATGATTTGGCAGCTTCCGGGATTACATACTTCATATGATCAACATTTTAAAAAGAAGACAAGGGAAAACAGCCACCCAACAAAAACAGTCTCTTGGAATCACTCGCTGCTGAACTGTTGTTTTGGCCTGATACCGTGCAAATCACTCTGCCTTCCTCCAAGGAGAAAGAGTCTGTAGTCTACAGAGGAAGCCAAATTGTACCATTTCCAGGTTTTCTCCCTAATTCTTTTTTTAGCACTTCTTGTCCAGGGAGGTGTCCAACAAGGAACCAAAATTAATGAATTGTAGCTAGTCTGCTCTTGGTTCTTGCCTTTTCAGAAACCAGCAGTGGACCGATCCTTTAATTTATAGCATATCTTCCCTCCTGGTCACAGGCCAACAGGACCAGGTGGTTTTATACGTATCTCGCAAAGCAAAGCTAACCAAGTTCAACTTTGCAGAACTAAAGAAACAGTGCAAATGCGATTAGGTCCTGTAGCATTTTGTATAGAAACAGAATTGTTGAGTGCAATGTGAGGCATTTTGTGGTGGGGGCATCTCTCAGACTCTGCAAAAAGGTTATTTGGCCCTATCCTGTGAAGGGTAAACCTTCATTGAGTCTCTGCAGATGGAGGAGACATGACCTGAAGATGAAGGTTTTCCCTCCCAGTGTGGCTCTGAGCTCTCTCCCAAGGGATTTTCATTGCTTCACTGCAGCAAACCTCAGCCTTTTAACCCAGCAGGCCTGTCCCCTCCTTCCCCTTCCCTTCCCCCACATGGAATCACTCTGGTTAAGGCAGAGATGCACCCATGTGCATTTCTTTTCAGAAGTGAACCCTTTTTATACCCAGGTCTGTCCTAGAAAACGCTTGTGAGCATTTTATGCCCCCAAATGAAGCATAAGAGCACATAAGAAACCTGGGCTTTTTGGTATTGTAGCATGGCTTTTGGGAAAGGCAAGATGTGGCAGTGGTCACTCAATGAGTGTGGTACAGAATTTACCTCCTCCTGCTGTTTCCACCTATATGGGTGTGCTTCCAGATCTGCTGAATTCTGGTCCATATTGCTTCCTGACTTGGCTCACACATTTCTGGGGGAGATTGAGATTTAAAAAATCCTTAAATAAACCGGTATATTTACTGGATATCCACAAACCTAGGTAATAATGGCCTGGGATGTTGCAGGTCCCAGAAACTGAAGAATTATTTAAAATTAACAGCCAAGATATTTTCCTTTTTCAGTGTTTTGAAGTGGTGATGAAGAAGCTGCCAAACACATCTCAAGACAATGTTTGCTGTACCTGATCCCAAACTGGTAGTCAAAGCTGGCTAGTGAGAAAGAAGCAAGGGAAAGGATTTGGTGCTTATGTTACTCTCATTATACTTACCTAACTCTCCTTTTTCTCTTAACTGTCAGGAGAAAAAAAAAAAAACAAAAAACAACAAACCCAAGCAAAACAGAAAAAGAAAAAAATAATTATCTCTTCTCCAGAATTATTTGTGAGGAAAGTGAATGCACTGTGACATGAGATTAGGGGAGGAGAAGAGGGAAGGCTGTATTTAGACACCAGTGACATGCAAGGTTTGTCTTGCATAGAGCAGCACCCTGCATTAAACACCTCTAGTTTATGGCAGCAAGAATTGCTGTAAAATGAGCTCAGCCTCTGGAATATACTCCAAAAGCATAGCGTATGGGCTAGGGACACCCATTTAATTAATGTAGAAACTTGAAGGAAACTGCTTGCAATCTAAACTGGACCTGCTCCAGCATATACTTGGCCCTGTACAAATTGGAGTGGGGATGAGAAATTTCCCCTCCTTCCCAAGATGCTTTCCCATTGAAGGGGAATTGAGCCTCGTGTAGCTTTTCAGAGAGTTGCCAGATAAATGGGCAGAGGCTGGAGGGAAGGCTCCATAGGGAGGATTTAGAGTCCATGAAAACCCACTTCAGTTCTTCTGAACTGCTTTCTCTGCTTCATCCTTTCCAGGGACAGCCTGGAACAAGAGGTTTTCCTGGATTCCCGGTAAGTGTAACTGCTAGTTTATGAGGTACGGGTGTGCAATAGCAATAGGAAACCTCATTAGTGCTTGCTATATCTCATAACTTTTGTCTAAAATCAAGTACCTGATCTGGTATCACTGGAAAAAAAGTATTTTTTTTTCTTCATCTGTTTTTCTTCCTTTGTTTTTTCTTCTAAATGATACTTGGGGAAAAAAAACCAAACCTCAAAACCAAACAAACCACACAACTCCGAAAGGAAATTAATTTAAAAAACCCTAAACCCCCAAGTGTTAAAATAACATAGTTGAAGCCAGATCTGTTCAGTAAAAGAAAACCATCCTAAGAAATATCCCCAAACAAAGAAAATAGCCCTTAGGTAAGTGAAATTCCAACCTTAATTGAGCCTTTAGGTGATACTGCAGTATCACTAAGTGCCTGTGACCCAAATGGTCCTGCATGATGCACATCAGCTATGGACCTTGCTAGGCAAGACACCCCAGTTATACCAAAGAGAAAGGACAAAAAACATGAGAGAGAATTCTTCTCCAACACTGTTACAGATGGGCAAACGGACAGAAAACAAGCCCAGGTGACGACAAAGCAAATTTCATTCCAGTCCTAGAGTTGCTGGCAGCACTCTCTGAAGCATTGAGGCTGCTGGAGAACTTAAATGGTTGCTGTTTGTTCTTATGCATTTATCCTGGACAACTAGGAAGCTAAAGCAAACACAAACATCCCCCACTTCCCTGCTTCTGCCAGGCAGCTCAGCTGCTGCTTCAGGACACACGATGTGCTAGAGCAGGTCTGCAGCGGAGACTCTCACGCCTGGAAAGTGGGAGGAATTGGCAGCATCAGACCTATCTGACGGGGCTCCATGGCTCTGCCCTTTGCAAAAAGGGGGGCTGTGAGCTGCCTCTGGGTTGAGGAGAAGCAGATTTCTCTAGGCCTTTGTGGTCTCTGGCTTTCAGTGGAACAGAAAACAAATCAGCCCAGCTCATGAGAAAGTGCTGGCTGGGACAGTGCTCTGTGGAACCTATTTCTCATCAAATACTACCTTCAACATGCTGCAGAGCTGTTTGTCACCTCTTCCCTGGTACACTTTTATTATTCTGTCAGTTTCAAAAATTCGTTTTCCCCCATTCCCCCAAAGGTGGGTGCCTTTTTAAATCAAAGTCTCAAGAAAACTGCTGATTTTTAACTAGTTTACAGGATGTGGCAAAATGTGAAATGCTGATTTTTTTTTTTTTGCAAATTTCCATTAATTCCTCCTTCTTACCCTCTCTTCTTGTGTCCAATGTTGCTGTTAAAATGGGATGACAGTGACCAGGTCCTTGCAGAAGCAATTGGGAAGCTGGGCAGGTACTCAGTGGGCCAAGGACCTGCCAGGTCTCGGTGGGAAGGCAGAGAGGGTCACCTCTCCTTAATGTCCTTACTCCAGTCCATGCAATCTTGCAACACATAGTGCTTTCCAGAGCAAATGGACAGAAACCCCAGTGAAAGCATCTCTCATAATGTTGTTCTTTTGATTTCAGGGCCCTATTGGCTTGGACGGCAAACCGGTAAGCAAACAGCTTCTCTCAAGGCTTTCTGCCCTGCCTTCTGCTAGGTCCCTCTGTCCTGCCAGCTTGTGTGTTACAGAGGATGTTTTTAAGAGGATTATTTTGCAATGTCATGCACATGCATGGATTAGAAAAAAAAAAAAATTAGAAGGTTGGCAGGCAGAAGGATACCACAGATGCCTTGGGGGAGATGCAGAAGTCCAGAGATTAGTGAAGTCAGAGTGTGGCTGCTTCCTTTCTAGGCAAATCTATAAAATAGCACTTTACAAGTGCAAGGGCCTGCTACAGAAGGGAAAACCTTAGCAGGCACTCCCACTCTGAATCAGAGAGACAGAGCAGGTCCCCAAGGCACCAGCCCACTGCCTAAGACAGCCTTACAGCTTCATCTGATGTTGACCCTACAGCTTCTTTCTCTTTCCTGTTGTGCTGCAAAGAGCTTCAGTAGAAGAGGAAAGGACTCGAAAGACCTCCATGCTGTCCTTTGGGCCTCCTTCTAATCAACTTTATAGTAGAGACCTGGGCTCTTCCCATCCTTAGAGAGCTAAGCACAAGTGTAGCTACTTCCCTATAATCCAAACTCACATGAAACCTATAGCTCCAGGCAGCCATTTAGACAAGTTGCCCAGCACAGTTCCTCTAGCTATGCTGTAATGGAGAAAGAGCTGGTAGTACATATCTCTCACACCTCATTTCCTATAGCAGGACTCTGCTTTTGCCATGAGGAACATCACTCTCGAAAGCTTCTCTCTTGTACTGCCCTGAAAATGTACACTTGAGCCCCAGTAAGGTGCAGTACCCTGCACTCAGCTGAAGTTGCTCTGCCAGCCCAAGGAGGGGCTTAACAATGTCCTAGCCATGCCCCAAGGAGCCTTTACACCCTGTATTCATCCTCTAGAGCTTTGTCCTCAGCATTGTGGGTAGCAGGGAGTGATGTCCTGTTAGGTGTGGAAGCAAAGCTCCACATGCAGTGTTGTGTCTCCCTTGACAAAGTTTAGTAACTGCAGGCACCTCCTGAGGCAAGGGGTTAAGTGGGTTAAGTCAACATCTTCTAGAGACTGCAGTGGTTGAAGCTGATGCATGTTTTCTTTTTATTGCAGGGTTACCCTGGACAGAAAGGGGAGATGGTAAAATAAAATACGTTTGTCTCCTGGTTTGACATGATGTTGCCTTTCAGCAGGAAACGAGCTCATAGGCAGAGTAGCAATCTTAGTTCAGCTAATGCACTAGCTGTGTCTCTAATTCTGTAACTTCACAATAGCAGTGCTGGGATACACATCTGTAATTTTTACATTATGGCTATCAGATTCATCATGTCACAACAGCTACTCTCTAGTTACTCAGGGGGTATGTTTTTCTTGCAGTTAGCAATTACGTTCTTTAAATGTACTCTGGGAGCTGACATTTTTCATGGTTGGCCTCATAGCAGAAGTAAAAGTTGATGGAAAGATTTCTGAAAACCCATCTGGCAGTTTTCAACTTATCTAACAACAGAAGAAGACCATATTTTTTGTATTAAATATTTTTCCCCTCTTGAAGCTGTGTTTCATGTGCACATCATACTAAAATGCTTTTGGTTGAAAATTATAAACTTAGGCTGCACTCAATGGAAACCTAAATGAGGTCTTGTTCCTCTTGACATCTCTGCTGATGAAATCCCCAAACATGAGTATGCCAAGCAAGTAGCTCTGTATTTACCTTTGCTCACTGAAATGCTGAGCTTTTTCTTCTGCTAATTCTGTTTTTTGAGCTTGAGTGTCAGTATAACTCTCTGGCAAACACATGTTGAAGATCCCCTTCCCCAGTGGAGAGGTGAGCTGACATCCCCCTGTTGTGCGATCCTAGCTCAGGGAGTTGCATCTCATGCTTCAGTCCTAACTGTTTCTGATTCAGCCCCAGTATGTTGACCAAGGTGATGCGCTGTCAGCTGAGGTCCTGGGAACAATAAGGGTGTGTTTTCCTGGTTATTTTTCCCCTCTCCTTTTAATAATTCCCCCCTGTGGTGCAGCCAGAACATGTGTGCATTTTCACTCCTCCAGAGTAACAAACAGAACCCAGGTCTCATGGGAATTTTCTCCACAATTGTTTTTAAAAGCTGGGTTTCCACCTACTCCATACACTGAGAGGTTTTGTCTTCTTGTCACTGTAAATGGGAATCCATCTAGCATTCACAACTGTGTTTCTTTAAAGGGTGCTGCGGGTCCCAGGGGACAACCAGTAAGTATCCCATCTTTTGCATCACACCTCCTCCTAATCCCTTTCATCTTGCATGAACTGAACCTCCTAATTTACTGAGGATTTTTTTATCACTTTTCTTTTATAGGGACCCCCAGGACAAAAAGGAGAAAAGGTAACTTTAATGAGAGATATGTTGAAAATTAAATGTAAAATGTGAGGAAGAAAAGGACTCACTGGAGTTGGTGCTGATCAGTCTGACTGAGTGGCTAAAAAATGTAGCAAGAACAGAGGGCTCTGGGGCTAAAGGGACAGGAGGCAGAATGCTTGCCGGGTACAAATTGGCATAGCTGCACTAAATTCAATAGAGCCACAATGATTTACACCATCTGGGTCTGATCCCCTGTCTATTTTAGTGCTCTCTGTTCATGGTTTAAACTTGTTCCTTTCAATCCCATTCTTTCACAGGGTCAGTGTGCAGAGTACCCACACAGGGTAAGTCATAAGTGTTATTATCATTTGTCCTGTGCCTTCCTGCATGTTAATCTTCCTTCGTTTGGATGGCTTTTTTGTTGGAAATATAGATCATTTCATTAACAAAATGCATCATCTGGGCCCTGAGGACAATGTTCAGCTGATGGATGTGTTTCACAGAAAAGCAGCAGATATGGTTTTCCAGGAGGGATGTTGGTTCTCCAGTCTGTTCCTGCCCACTGGGCTCACCTCCAGCTAAATGCTGCTGTTGCTGCTTCCTTGTGACTGTCCCATGGCTCTGTGCTGGAGCAGGGAAGGTCTGTGTCCTCACCCCAGAACCCAACAAAACCTGGTATTTCTGGAAGAGTGCGCACACTCACACCTAGTGCTGCTGCACCATCTCTGTTGTATGTCCTCAGCCTCCTCTGCAGGTGTGTGGCCAGGAGCAGTATGTGGTTTGCAGACCTTGGGGAAAATCTATTATCATTACTTCCTTTTTCTTCTCTCTCATGATGGTTGCAGCCCTCCACAGAGACAACAGGAAGGGTCATGCTTCCTTTCCAAAAGTAACCCTGACCACCCCTGACCACAGTGCTCTGGCTAGTTCCTGATGAGCTGGTGCCCATGCCCAGTCCCCCAGCCTGGTGGGCTTTCTGCTTGCAAAGAGACAGAGATGGAGGATTGATGCTAGCAACAGTTTAACAAAAGCCAGGATATTGCCCCACTTGCCTCTTTGTCCTGGACTGGCTGGCATGTACCACGGCCAAGAGAGGAGAAAGTACTTCATGGGGTTTGAGGGGCTTACAGTGGTAAAATTTAACCAGCTCTAAAAACAACCAGAGCGCAGAAAATCCACTGGAAATGCATTGGAACAACATCATATGAAGCAGCTGGAATTTGTAATCTGGATGAACAGGGAGATAGGCTTAAGGGCTTTCTCTTTATTTTGGTGGGCCTCTGAACAATTAGGTGGGCTCTGGTCCCTGGCACTGAGGGAGCAGGGCCCTGGATGCTCCGAGCAGCAAAGATGGGAAAGAGCTCAGCTTGCAGCAAGACAGAAGGGAGCCATTAGTCTGTGCCAGTCCTAGTACAATAATAGCTGGTCAGCTGTGTTTATTTAGGCTAGTGGTCTCACTAGATTGTTATGTTAAAGAGAAGCTAACAACAGCTCTCACCGGTCTGGTGTTCTGAGTTCCTGTTACAGCCCTTGGCCTAGGCTGTCCTCAGTGCTCAAGGTGAAAAGCAGACTCAGGACCTGCAGCAACACTGAGAAATGGAGATGCAGCTTGTGCATCACTGGGAGTAGCCAGGCTCATGCCTGGGGTCAAAGGCACACTGATTTGGGGTTGGGATTGTAGGCATGCAGAGTGATAATACTGCAGGGCTGTGGCAGTGAAGAAAGGGTGAGTGCAAAGTCCCACATCCCAGCAAAGCCTAGTGATGCTTCCTTGGCTCTCATGGAGGTACTTCTGGTCTCATGAAGCAGCAAGCTCAACATTTTAAAAAGCTTATGAGTTGTTGCAAGGCAGAAACATGCTCATGGGAAGTGTGACTGTCCTCAGATCAGCTCAAGGGTGGACAGTTCTGAAGGGTCCGGTCAAAGACTGCTAGCTCATGGAGCCTGAGGCACAAATGAGTCAACAGAGGTGCAGTTCTCTCTCTTCCTCCCAGAATGAAAACTAGGTTGACCTTTGTTGTAAAAATGCTACACATTTGACTGAATTTCAGTTTGTTCTTGCTTTACTGGTTGACAAAGTCCTTTGTCAGATACTGAGTGAGGAAATGAAATCCGACATCCTGAAAATCCAGGGATGTTGTTTTGGTTTTGTTTTGCCTTTGTTTTCTTAGGAAGGAAATATAAGGTTAGGACATATGGATTGGCTCTTGTTGTGTTTTCCTATTTTTATTGAGTGAGCCTGTACAGCCTGCACTACTGTAGGGGATGAGTCTGGTAGTGTGGCTACACTTTCTGTGCGGCTGCTTGAGGTGCTCCGAAGTGCTACCCTGACGAAGGGCATTCAATTCAGGGAAATGGGGGACCAGACGTGTTCCTTCTGCTCTCAGAAGTGCTGTGTGTCTAACTGACCCCATTTTTGTCATGTGTCTTCGCTGTCCCCTAGGAATACCTAAGTACCACCCTTGCAGCCCTGCGCTCTAACCAGATCCTTACGCTGAAGGTTTGTGGGTAACGATCTGATGGGACCCAGTTCTGATGCAAAGGCTTGAGGGTGCGGATCCAATATTACATGCTGTCTTCCGATGAAAGCTTGCCATTCAGACACAGAAGGGGCAGGGCAGGAGCTGTGTGAAAGTGGCTTCAGGTTTCTTCTCTAAAATCTCCCCCTTGCCCCTGAATCCATTGCTGGGTCTTGTCTCACCTCTGTTTTCAGGACTTCTCCACTTTCCTCCTTACCCTTTCCAGCATCCTCCCTGCTTCCCTGTAAGCTGCATAGTGCTTCAGCACTTGAGGATCCAGGTAAAGCCAGCTTGGCTGGGTCTGGGTGGCTCGCACATACATGCTAAGTACTCTTAGCACAGATGTGTGGGGATTTACAGCAGCATGTCCCTTGAGAAGATTAGCACAGTCCCGTACACTCTCCTGGGCTATGGGACCTCCTGCACTGTCTTTTAGAAAGAGAAGGATTTCCTTCAGATAAAATCAGTGTAGCTGAATTTTCAGCAGCTTTTGTTGTGATAGCTTGTGTCTGTCTGGTTCATCGCATTTGAAAACAAATTCCTGATTACAGGGCAGCAATGCTGTAATATTGGGTTGCCACTTCACTTTGCAATAGGACTGGGTCCTTACTTTCACTGCAAACATGAAGAACAGTTTTTAAAGAGATTAAAGTGCACTGCTTCTGTGTGTATGGTTGCTGTGGTAGGAAACCTGTGGGCATACCTCTCAGGTCTGAGTGCACAGCTCATATGGGGAAATGTTGCATGCAGGAGCACATTTTTATGTCTGAGCATAGAAAGCATCTTCTCCCTGTGTAAATCAAGAGCAGCTTCAATGGAAAACTGAGAGGAACAGGAAAGTGGATCTGGCCAGAGGAGCATTCCTGGGCCTAGAGCCGGCATAGTGGGTGCCAGGGTGACAGCAGCATGCAAGTGGAAACTAGATACAGCAGAAGGACGAGCAGATGCTTCTGAGCTTTAGTGCATTTGATTTCTGTGTGTCCTGGTCAGCTTTGTGCCCTAAGGCAGCATTCCTATCTATAAGCAGTCACAGGATGATATTACACAAGGAAAAGCAAAACATAGGCTCCAAAAGCAATACCCTGCTTAGGACTCAGGCACCAAGGCCTAGTCTTTTCCTTTGGCCATGATAAAATGAACCCACCTAAATGAACCACATACAAGACCTGTTTGCTGGCCCTGATGCCTTCTGTTGACCCCTTTTACACTTTCTCCACTCCCACCCCTGGAAAAAGGGTGATGCCTGGAGATACAATGTGGTTTTTTGTAAGGAAAGATGGATAGAACTAGGAAAACTTGAAGAAAATCGTCATTTTGGTAGTTGCCATAAATCTGATGTTGAGAAATTAAAAGGAACAGTTCTGTCACCAGTGAGCTTAGCAGAGCCCATGTGGGGATGCCAGTAGTAAATACTGCCTGAGGAGATCAGTGGAGATGAGTCAACCCCCACCCCCAAGCGACTTTCATTTCCCGAGAAAGCAGTAAAAACTCTGTGTGATGGGAGCATCAGGTTGGCAAGTGCAGCATCACTTGCCCGTGCTGGCACATGACCGGTCCCCCAGTGAGCAACACGTGGCACGGAGGAGCTCAGAGGTCTGCCAGCAGGTACCTGTGCTGTGCACCCTGTGTGCACAGCTCTGGTTGGGGGGGATTTTTACAGCAATCTCTCTGTTCCCCTTTTCTCTGTTCTCTTCCCTGCCTGCTCTGACTCTCCGTTCCCTAACGGCCTCCTTTGTGCTGCGATCTTCTGGTTTGATCTTCTTCAGCTGTTGCCTCTCCTCAATTCAGTGCGGCTGGCTCCACCTCCGGTCATAAAGAGACGCACTTTCCAGGTAGACTTCTCCTTGTTGCCTGTTTCTAAGCTTACTCCAATGCTTGCAATTAATTAGCTTGTTACCTATCTTACCCTACATGGGCTTTCCAAGAGGTTCAGGCAGAGCTGAGGGACTTTCTTTGAAGCAGAGGAAATCTTTGATGTGATAATGTGGCTAGAAAGAAATACGGTGAAGCCAGTTTTCTAAACTAAAAGAAATGGGCCATGAAACAGTTCTCAGGACTGTCAACAAGCATCCTCCTACATTATGGAGTCAGTTCCTGCATATTCAATCTTCAGAAGAGGTTAGAAACCTCTTGCTGAAATGCAGCTAATGTCTGTGAAACTTAGCTGAGATGAATGAATAGGCAAATGCTTCTTCTATGGGCTAGTCTAGTCTGAGACACTTGGGAAAATGTGTTTAAATAAGCTCTTATAATGGTTTCATTAAGCTGCATTAAATCTTTGTGTAAACACATTTATTTTGGTTTCCAGGGCCATAATTCATGTTTAGTTTAGTTTATTTTGGGAATGAATTCATAAGATGAATTACAGACATATGAAGGGTGAATTAGAGTGTCCATAGTCAGAGTTCATGTGGCTTTTAATGAGCCCACTTTGAGGTCCCTCGTTCATCAATTGGGATTAACTTTCCTGTGTGGACAAACCACTGCAATTACCCCACTGAAGTGTGCTGAGCACCCTCTATTAAGTGGCTTGGGTTTGTCACCCTGCTGCCTGTCTAGACAGATGCTAGCAGGGAACTGCCATCTGCACTACAGGCCTTTACCACGAGGTTCCTAGTCCTTGCCCAGTGCTGGCAAAATCCTGACCTTATCACTTGAGCCCCTGGTCTCAATTCAGTTTCTATCGATTCAGTGTTTGCAACACACAAAGCCCCATGGATTGCTCTGGTCAGCCTTCAAAGTGATAGTCTGGAGAGCCAGGCCAAGGACTGACCTCTTGGGAAGGCTTTGAAAGCTGGTGTTCGTATCCAGGACGAAGTGGGAAACTTGAATAGCTGCCCTGTGTCCTGTTGTCAGCCAGGGCTGCAAATTCCCTCTGTCCCCAGAGGCTAACTTCACTGGAGAATTTTGCCATGATCAGTTTTGTTGTTGTTGTATTTGTTCTCTAAGTGTAACAAAGCATAATCCACTCCTACAGATCTGCCAGCACCTGGCAATTCCAGGAGCTCAATGTATGAATACTAAGAGAATATGTGAGGCTGCAAAATAAACATTAGCACCATGCCTGTAAGAGAAGAATCATGCTGCTGCCTCTGAGCACATCAGCAAGAGGGCTTTGCCGAAAGCTTTAGCTTAGCAGAGGCATGTAGTCCTGTAGAGTGTAGACCTGTGTTAGGAGGCAGAACAAGCATTGCATTGCTGGGCCCTAAGCAGGGTTGCTTGGTGTTTAAAAGAACTGAAAAATAGCTCCAGTTAATAGCTAAAAGTATAGAATCATAGAGTCATAGAATGGTTTGGGTTGGAAAGGACCTCAAACATCATCAAGTTCCAGCCTTCCTGCCATAGTCACTGGTCACTTCCACTAGACCAGGTTGTTCAAAGCCCCATCTAACCTGACCTCAAACATTTCCAGAGATGGGACAGTCACAGCTTCTCTGAGCAACCTGATCCAGTGCCTCAGCACCCCCATAGTGAATTTTTTTTTTGTAATATCTATTTTAAACCTACCCTGGCAGTTTAAAGCCATTCCGCCTTGCCCTGTCACTACGTGTCCTTATAAAAAGTCTTTCTCCAGATTTCTTGTAGGTCCCCTTAGGCACCAGAAGCTGCTCTAAGGTCTCCCTAGGGCCTTTTCTTCTTCAGGTTGAGCAAGCTCAGCTCTCTTAGCCTGGAGACATCTGATGAGTATGACACCTGATCTCCAATTTACTGTATCCATTTACCACCACCTGTGGTGGTCTTTTTGTGCTGAATGCATTAATAAGAATATAATGATGTGATAATAACATTTTGCATGTTTAGGGATCTGCATGGACAGGTACTCACTTGGACAAAGCACACTCGGTCCAAGGCAGCAAAAGTGAAGGCAATGCAAATGGGAGTTTGGGTGAGCTCCTTCCAGCTGCTCCCTCTGCTGGGGCAGGGCTCCTGCTCTCCACATCTCCTCGTATCCTGCCAGGGTGCCAGCACCCCTTCACAGCCCCCATGCTGTGTTATAATACCCTAAATCTGGAGCATGGACTGGGCTGACAGAGAGTAGCTGAGATGGGAATAGAGGAGAGAGAACCAATGGGAGATAGGCAAAGCTCCTTTGTCTTCTCTTTGTGGGGGTTCTGTAATATGCATGTACTCTTTTGTGCACCCATGGTGGGAGTGATGTAAGATGCAACGGGAGTGAAATCTCTGAATCTGGGCTGCAAGGTCAGGGGAAGAAGAAACCTAGAAATACACTCCAGTGCCCTCCAAACCTCTTGTCTTCATTGGATGCAAATTCCCTCACAAATTTAAAAGCAGTGAGACCATTTACAGAACAGTTAAACAGCAGTGAGTATGTAGGATAGGGAAGCTCAGGAAGGATCCTGTGTCCCCTTGCATTTGCCACAGGGTGAGCCAGGATCAAATTACAAAACAGAGAAAAGAGAGGGCACCTTTCCTGCCTGGCCCAGCAGGCTTCCCAGCATGGGCTGTGGGTTGTCAACAAGGCAGTGTCTCTCCCAGGGAGAAGGGCTGTTGCTCCACATGACTGAACTTCCTGTAAGCTTAGCCTGTGTTTTGGAAATTTTAAATAGAACTCATGGCAGAAGGGAAGAAATTTGCAGCTTATTACTTACATTTATCATTCTAAATAAAGCAAACATCCCTGTATATATATGTCACCAAAAGCAGCCAGGATAAAGAACACACTTGGTAGGAACACACATAGGTGACAGATTTCATGCATTCTCGTGCACACACAAGTGCATGACAGCAGGCTTAGTTTTACCCAGTAGTAGTGTATAAGGCTGTATAGAAGATAAATGCAGCAGAGACCCAACTGCACACCCATTGATTTATAATTGAGAAACAACCATGGTTGACTTCCAGCTTCCTGTGAATCCACCAAGGGGAGGTTTTCAAATTTAAATTGGATCTCCAGCAGTAGGATGTCATGGTATTTTATCTAGGGAGGGGGAATGGGAGGGGAGCCCACAAGTCTAACAGCTTAGCGTGGGTGCCACAGTGCCTTAGGATTGTGCTGGATTCATCAATTGTAGATCAGCAGTCTGGTATTCAACCATGGCGCTTCCAACCCACTGTCTCCTTCAGCGCTGCTTGATCCCAAGTCGAGGTCCTTTGGGCCAGATGACATTGCTGAGGCATGAGCCACAGCCACCAAATGGCTACTGAGGTGTCTGGGGAGGAACTGGCTTAAACAGCTTCATTTCAGAGAGCTTAAAATGGCAGGTGGCTCTGCATGCACTAGCTTGTTAAATCTTACAAAACCAGACTCTGCCTGGTGTACATAGGCCTGTTCTGTGCAGGCTTCAGAAATGCCGTGATGATAGTGTTATTTTCTTTTGGTTTTGTGGCATTCTACTTTTGGTCTTTGGCAAAACAGAGGGATATATTTGTCCAACAAATATAGCATAGGGAAAAAATAGGCTGAAGTAAGGCACTGTGGTTCTGCCTGGCAATGCCAGGGTGGTCACGGGAGGCTTTGCTTCACATATGACTGTCAGGTGCTTTGGAAAGCCTCCTGAGAAGCTCAAGAGATGTTGGTCCATGACTTATAAATTGTACTTGACTGACTCAATGAAGAAAAAGATCTCTTTGAACTGCTCAGTCATCTATAGATCCCTTTTAAAGACAGGTCTAACAAAGTGGCCTCAGATGTCTGTAGGGTGGCGGCTCCTGCTGCCTAGGCAGCCTGGCCATCCTCAGCAGGTCTCTCCCTCACTCTTGGAAACCTCTTCTAGCACTAATCTGGGACTTCTTCTACCTCTTCTGCTTCAGCCAGACTGACCTGCCTTGGGCTTCTGGGGTGGTGTGAAAGGTTTTCTCTGCCTGCTCATAACCTGTTGTTTTAACAAACCACAGGGTGAACAAGGACAAGCAGGAATCCAAGGTCCCCCGGGACCCCCTGGTCCACCAGGGCCTGCTGGACCGGCTGGACCCAAAGGAATCCCAGGGCAGCCTGGGCCAATTGGACCACCTGTAAGTACAATTACAAAAAAGCCTTCTGCTTCCTCTTTCCCTAGGGCACAATTTTCTCTGCCCTTTGTTGCCTCTTCTGAAGCCAAGATAGGAGATTTGTAGGGGATATGGATGCATGTAGAGGAAGAAGTTCTCAGGAAGGAGGGGGAGTGGGAGGGAGAGCGGAGTTGTGCACCCAAGCATTATTGCTATCTGGACACACACGTGTGAGGGGGTGACACCAAGGCTCATTTCCTCCTCCTCAGGCTCTGCAGAGGGACATGGGGAGGAAGTAGCATGAAGGGTGTAATTGTCCTGCTCACAGCAGAAACCTGGCTGATAAGAATCCCTGTGATTCCTTTGAAGCCCTTCCTCTATCCTTTTCTCAGGCTGGTAACAAGCAGTCAAGGAGGGCAAGACCAGAAGCACTGTTTAAAATAATACCATTGCTGAATGGCAGGTTACAGCAGAAAATCTTGCTAAGGTACCTCTCTCCTGTGACAGGGCATAGCTGGAGAACCTGGGAAGCCCGGCAAAGATGGAAAGGTGGGTACCAGAAACCGTTCCTGAGAGCTGCAGGGAGAAACATGACATGCTGGCCCCACAGTTGCTGCAGCATGAAAGGAGTTTCCATCTCAAAGTTTTCGAGGCCTGCTAGCGGGACAAGCAAGTCTTGTCCCCAAAAGCACCTCTCCACACATAATATAGGGGTCAGGTATCCTGTAAGCATCTTCAACTCTCTTTGAGCTCTGAGGAGCCAAGGATGTGATTACTAAACATTTTAATTACTATAAGCAGACAACATCAAGGGTTGTATAGAGTGGTTTTCTCCTATCTGCTCACATCAGGAAGGCAGCTCTTGCATGGATATTGTGTTTATTTACATTTACGTACATATGTATCTGATATGTTTTGTGGTACATATCAGGTAAACTGTTCAATTATTTCTGATTCAAAAACACAAGTGGTTTGTTAATATATTCTCCCCATTTAGCTTGTTAGAGAAAGCTGCAGACACCTGATTGACTCCAGAGCTGCACAGTGGGCTTGGAACAAGTTTCCCAAGCAAATGCAAAGAAACAGAAAAGATTTTAGAGCACAGTGAATAAGGCAAAGCAGATTTTTGGTCTTTGGATTCAGCAAGACCAGGTCTGGGAGGAGGGGGTGTAGCACCATGGGCATGAACTTACTTGTGTATATGGGTTAAGGCAGTATTCATCTACATGAAGAACGGATGGGGGATGTTTGTGCTCACCAGTGCAATTCATCTCTGTAAAGGGGCATTTCAAGCCAAAGCAGTCAGAATCTCCCACCACCCTGCAGTCTACATTTGCCAACTCCAGTCTTTGTTTCAATTTTATCTGCAGGGCTTACCTGGGCCTCCTGGACCAAAGGTGAGACATTTCGCCTCACTTAGAGGTAGAAAAATACTGGACAGAGTTGGACACTCCTGGCAAGGAGATATGTGTACTTTCTGTTGGGAGAAGGAGGGGGAAGGAGGTTTACATCAAATAGCTGAGAAAGATTTCTAATCCAGGTCAGTATTGCCTTTGGGGCCTGGCCCATTGCTGACTCATGGGTTTTATCCAGGCAGCACGTCTGAGTCGCATCTTGACTGAGCAAGGCACGCCTCAACAGCCCCTCTTGCAAAATTGTTTGCCACACACAGCTTTATTGGCTTATTCCATTCTCAAAGCTTTTACCAGTGCTTCAGGAACTGATTTTGCAATGCTATTGTTAACTCCACCACAGTTTCCCATTTATTCACTTGCCAAAATGCAAAGGAGGGGGTGGTTGTTTTTCAGCTGCAGCCACCCACCCCCATTTGTTTTTATTTGAGATATGTAGCCAGGGTGAGGAGATGGCAAACACAGAGCTGGCACCGATTGTTCAGCTGCCACTGCTTGTTGTGCCTCTCCTGCTAGGGCTCAGTCCAGTGCAGGTAACACTGACCCACAGGTCTGAAGGGTCAGGAACATAGTGGAGTCACTCTGAGCAAAAGGTCAATTATTTTCCCTAGAATGCCCTTTCATTCCAACATCACCCAGGGAAAAGGGCAGGGATTTGTCCATCTCAGGCCAAGCCTCACTTTCTTTTCTCTTTTGGCCTTTTGTAGGGGGACCCTGGGATTCAGGGATACCCTGGCAGAAAGGTAAGAGGGGAGCTGCAATATTGTCTAATGATTTAGGCTGCACTGATTCCTTGCAGGATCGCAAATGCAAATCTGTGGACTCCTCTGGAGCCCTCTTCTGAGCAATCCTTCTGCTGAACATAGGGCTGTAACTGGTACAGAGATCCCCTACTGTCACCCACATTAGGAGAGGCTGGACCTAGAGATACCTTTAGCTTTCTAGTAGCTATGGGACAGGCGTCTCCCCATCTGTGTGCTTCTCTAAACCCACTTCCAGGCTGAAGGCCCTTGTGCATTCAGACCTGAACAGGAGAGTGGAAGGGGCCAAATCCCCGACTATGTGTTGCTCTCTGGAATAAAGCAGAAGAGTTGATCCTGCTCCAGGTCAAAAGGTGGAAGCTGGCAATGCCCAGGTATCTTCAGTAGCAGCTAACTAACAGCAGGGTTGTCAAGTCCAGAGGGTGAAAAGACAGAAAGAGAGACAGTGAAAGCACACAAAAAATGATCAAAGGGGAGAAAGAGAATGCAGAGATACTACGAAAGAGATGTCAGCTGGAGAAGGGAGAGATGAATGCTCCTGGCAGGCAGGAGTCCTATGTCCTATGTTACCTCCACATTGCCTTATGAGTGCTCTGTGAGCACAAGGCAAGACCTGAGAGCTTTTTAATTAGTTCTGTATAAACTGAGAAGTTTTTTTTTTTATGTCAGGAAGTGGAGATTATAGCCCTTACAGCCCACAGACCACTCCTGCAGACAGACACGATTTATTGCCTCTTCTTCCAGTGAGCCATTGGTTTTTCCATTAAGAGCCCATCCTGTCCTGTGTGTGCGAGGCGGCTTTCAGCACACAGGAGCAGTGAGGGGGTCCCTGTGATGACCTCTGAATGAGGGCCCCTCCTACTAGCTCCTCTTACATGAAACAACTTGTCTGGCCAATTTACTTACCAAGCAAAGAGCCTGCACTGATCCCAGAAGAATGAGCCTGAGGTTGTGACCTTTCTCTGGGAAAGGTGGAAGGAATGGATGGAAACAGGGGAGAAGATCTTCCCTGGCGAGTGGGTCAGGGGAAAGGGAAAAGAGGGTAAAGAATTGAGCAAAGATACAGGATTGTGGGACCACTCCCTTCAATCCATTTATTTCTCGCCCTAAATATCTTGATGCAGAATGGTGCTCCTCTCCCAAAGAGACCCACATGGTCTGTTGGTGTGGTGGGTGCCCCTGTGCGGGACATCTTTGCTGACCTTTCAGGCAACCCGCTGTCTTCTTTTCTTGCTGCTCACTGTGTTTGCTTCTTCCTCCATTTTCTTCTTTTCCTCAGGGTGAGGTGGGTGAGTCAGGCCTGCCTGGTGCACATGGCCACCCTGGAGCTACTGGCCCCAAGGTAACTCTTAAATTCAAAGTCATTTGGGCCATCTCCCAAGGACAGATAAGTGGCACACAAGCTTAGAGACATGCTAAAGGAATAAAGAAGCTCAGGGGCTAGAGACAGTTCTCTAGAGCCTGGTATGAGCCATGTAAAGAGAAAAACTCACACCTATGTAAAAAGTGTGGGCAATCTTGGACAGAGTGATTCCTTGCTGTCTGGAACTAGGGTCAGGTTCGGCCCTGCACAGGCCCCCATTAAAGAGTAAGGATAACCCCACCTTTAGGGTCTTTGCATTAAGGCTGGGAGAATGAAGATACTCTGGTCCATGAAATGATTTGATGGTTTGTCTACAACTCAAAACATGTAGGAAAGCATGTTTTGACCTCCAGCATCCAACAATGTAAATTCACTTGCATTCCCAGGAGGGGTGGGCTGCAGCCAGTGTTCAGGCTGGTACCATGTTATTATCAGGAACCAGTTCTCTCTGGAGGCCTGGGTTATGTTTATTGCACACTCCAGCTTTCAGTTACTTTCTCTTCTGCTCTCATAACAATTGTATTGCTTGCTCAATTTCTCTTGATGCTCACCATCCTTCTCTTTGTTTCTTCTCTCTCTCTCCTTTGCGGGGCAGGGTGAAAAAGGGGACACTGGCATAAAGGTAGGCATGAGAAATATAGTTTTCTAACATGGTAGATCATCTGGCAGATACTGCTCCTTGGGCTGATGAATTGTAAGAGGAAGCTGGATCTAGGCAGCCCTGTGGGGTATTTAATGGAGTACACATCTGTGCTCTGATGAACCACAGACAGACACTCCAAGCTCAGGCAATAAAGGCAGCCTTTATCCATTTGGTGGAATTTGATTCTTACCAAAGGCATTTCTCTGACTATGAAGCTTGCTAATGATTTGTTACATCTCTCTATTTGATGGGCTAGGTTGGGGTTTCCTCATAAAATCTGGTTAGCTGACGCATCAAATCCACTCAAAACTCTGCAACTCAGGCTGAGGCTTGGCACCAGGCTTTTCTGTCTGTTTCTGGACACTTTTTACAGGCTCATATGGACTATGCCCAGATGTTATCTATTTGACTAAATTCACTGTACCCGTATATTTAAAGTATATTACTCAATGTAGGCTGTACTTAAAGCATTACAACACTGGCAAGTGTTCATGACAGTCAGATCATACTGTGTCATGCCATACATCTTAAAGAAGAAAGACTGGTTCTGTAGTATTTTGAAAGACTTTAACACTGACACATACATTTCAAGTATTTAGTATGTGCCATGCACCTCATTTATCATGCAGCATATACATTTTCTATATTTTTTCCATCTGGGTGGATTATTTGAAGGCAGAAAAGGTCCCTTCTGAACTTAACATGTATGTGTTACATCAAGTTTAAAGAAATGTTTCGAAATGTGGGCTCTGGGTTGAATAGAACAGCAGTGATTGTCTTCCTACAAGAAAACAGTATCTCCTCAGAAATACTGTGGTGCATGTAAAGCCTGAAGGTTTCCGCGTGTCCATCTTCATACCAGTGTAATTGCACTGAGCACAAAGGCGTTGCTTCAGGTTTGTGCCAGTGTAAGTGAAAGCAGAATTGCATCCAGAACGCATGTATTTGAAGACCGAGTTTGCTGCTGTCTCAGCAGCCAGGTGCTCTCACATTAAGCTGAACTGGATGGAAGACTGAAGTTAGAGCATGGCCTGGAAGGGAGAAAAGGCTGGAAGGAGAAGCTGTGTTTCACCCCGGCTTGTACTATCTTTTTTCATTGCTAGCAAACAGGACTAATCAACCCTTCATTTGGGCAAAGGGGAAGTCGCCCAAGTCTTCCAGTGATGTCTCAGGGTCATCCACAGGTGAGAGCCTTCCCTGCTCTATGTAGAGAGTAACAACTTAAGGTGACCCTGAGCACATGTTCTCACTGCTTGGGCATTACCGTCCCACTTCGCAAAGAGTGGAGATGAAACCCACCATGCCTTTTGTGATACTAAATTTCAGCTCCAAAGGGGCACCTCCCCAGTCCCAAAGTAAGCTGTTCTTTCACACACTGACTTTCATTTGTTACTGCCAGGATCACTTTTCTCTTGACTTCCTTTCTTTTCTCAGAGGAATTGAAAGGGAAGTGGAGAGGTACCCTTAAATCAGAAGCCAGACATCACCCAGTAGCTGCTCCTGGGCATCTGACAATGCGTGGATTTGTTGTCTTTGGAAATTGCTTCTTTCTGTCCTTCTTCCACCTAGGAGGATTGCTTGGAATTCTGGAAGGCTCTTAATGCTTCCACCTCTGGATCTAATTACCTTGCTTAGATTCTGCCTTCTCTGAGGAGCCCCCGACAAATACTATGATTCATAATTTAGCTGTAGTGACCAATTTTACGTAGCATATCTCTGCTTTTGCTGGCAGTGAAGAACATTTCAACCTGAAGAAGCTTGCTAGTTTCACACAGACTCCTTGCTCTTTAACAGCCTCTCCCCACCCAGTGTCAGATGCAACACAATATAGTTTTTCTCTTAGCTATTTTATGCTGTACTTTGGTCATATTGAGATCTGTATCTGTGTCCCATTAGACAACCAGTGAATGTGATCACCTGGGTACTTGGAATAAGTATTTGACTCGCTGCCATCCATCCCAGGCATCACATTCAGCTTCACTGATTTTTTCTTTCCTTTTGTTTTTTGAAAGGTCCTTAGGATGAAGCTTTTTCTCATGCTCTGAGGAAAGAGCAATAAAGAAAATGCCCGCAGCCTTGCTCAATATGCCCCATCATAATATGCCTTTTACAGCAAGGAGCAAAAAAGGAAGTGTCTCTGTTATAACTGGCAACCCATAGCTAGTACTTCTAGTGAGCTGATCAGCATGGGGCATGCTCTGTTATGATTGGCACCCAGTGAGTATGAAGCTGCACACACTAGATGTAGAGGATGAAAATATGAGGGTTCTTTCTGTGTTGGATGGGAGGGGTGCTGCCTAACTCTTGCAGATAGACTGGGTAGTATTTCCTAGATCAGTCTAAAGCTCAGGAGAGCTGGGTGGTGCTGCTGACCACCTTTTGGGAGCCCAGTGGGGACCTGTGCTGGGCGTTTTGCCTTTTGTATCCACCTTTGGTGATGTTTCCTAGATTCTGGGTTGGCTACACCACTCCAGTGTTGGTTTTGGTGGGCTGCTGCATGTCTATGGCACTCTGTGCAGCTCAAAGAGCAATGGAGGATCCCAAAAGGATCACACCAATGGCTGCTTACTGTATTACAACAGCTTTCAAATGTGCAAGGGTTTAAAGATGTTCTGGAGAGTTGTTTTTCCTGCTTTAGTCCCTGGGTTTGGCTTTGAGGTTTTCTTTCTGCTCTTTAATGGTACAGTGTCATGTTTGTTGGTCCTGCTCTCTAATTAGCTCTGTGTGAGTCTGCCACGCCAGTGGGGGCTGTGCAAGTGAGCTGAAGCCATCATCGGAAAATGCAGAGTCGGGTGGTTGCTCCGTAACTTATCCCATTAAGGGACTACCTTGCTACCTCTCTCTGAGGTGGCTTTGCTTTTGCAGGGCTAAATAATTAAACAGCTCTTCAGGCAGGCAATTTCTTCCAGGCAAGTTTCTGGGATGGGGAATTGCTTTCACATGCGGGGCTGCTCTATGGGGGCAGGCTGTGCAAGCAGTGGGGGTGCGTCCCAGAAGAAAGCACAGATTTTCCTTGCTTGGTCTCACTTGAGAGAAAAACAGTAACAAAAAAAAAAAACAAAACAAAACAGATCAGGGAACACAGTTGGGAAGGAGGGAGGGTCCCCACTTCTCTGGTACAAAGCATTCATAATCATAATTTTATTTTTCTTACAGATAAGCATACTGTAGTTAAGTATGCTGCATAGGGTGGGAGGTGCCCACACTGCCTAGGTCGAGTATATTGTGCTCTTAGACAGTATTTTACAAAATGCATTTTGCAGTGTGACACAATTACAAAAAAGTGCTTTTAAAAAAGCATATACGTATATTCCTGCTGAATAGCCCTTCCAAGCAAGGACTGAACACCCAGAGCAAAATAACAGCAGTATGAAGATTGTGTGAAGATACTTTATTTTTCAGTTATCACCAGATAAAATTCAGGCTAACAATACAAGGCATCCCTTTCTCCCGGTAAGTTTGTTCATCCTATAGTCACTGCAGGCTGAGTGACTTCACTCCCTGTAGAATACCATGGCATGGGATGTGGTAGGAGGACACAGAAACAGTTTGTACCCAGCACTGTTGCTGTGGTACTCCAGCAGGGTCAGTCCTGCTGTACACAACAGGCTTGAGAGGTATTAGTAATGGGAAATGGCCCTGGTCGGAGCAGTCAGCTTGGCGAGAGTCAGGTGGGGAAATGGCATGTGCCTTATCTCACCCAGGAGGCTTTCTTATTGCCTAGTGCCCTGGGCACTCCTCACAGAGCCATGGGGGGGACTCATCTCCTGTCTCTTTCTCTCTTTCTCTGTGTTCCTTGCTCTGCTCCAGGGAGAGAGAGGCATGCCAGGGCTGCCAGGAAGACATGGCACTAAGGTACCTTGTAATCAGTGAACTGATGCTTGTCTGCCTGTTCTCACCTATACCACTTGACTGTCCCTGATGCACAAGCGTCATCTGGATTTGTGTGTGTCTGTTAGTCAATGACTATCCTCAGCTGAAATCTTTCTGCTTCAAAATTGCAAAATAGAGGGCTTAATTTACAAAGGAGATGTCAGGGGAAGTGTTTTACAAAGCAAATGGCATGCCTAGTCTGATGATGTCTTGCAACATCAGGATCTTAATGCTTTATGTTAGTGAGAGCGGCCACTTGCTGATGTTTCTAGGGAATTGGTGTTTTGTAAATTGAGGGTCACAAGTGACTGCTACAGCCTTCAGCAGTGTGTGTTAGCCCACTGCCATCAGTAGGGTTATACAAGTGCGAACCTGGGCTAATGCAGCAATGAATCAGGGTCAGTGTGTGAGCAAGCCTGCATGTGTGTGCACTACAGTTTCAAGATAAATACTAGAAAATAACATCATCCGCATTCACTGCCATTTAAAGGCCGAAGAGTGAGGAACGGGCATCCCAAATGCGCTGTGAAAGCTTAACCTAAGCCAAATGCTGCACGTAATTCCTTTCATGACTCTAGCCTGTATTCACTAAAAACCTACTGACCCCTGAGAGAATCTGGAATGCTTTTTTTCCCCCCATTTATTGCATAGAATCCCTGATTTCCATCTTCTGTCCTTGTGTTTTTTAGCTTTGTCCCTGATTTCTGTTTCAGAAAGCTGAGAGGTATGATCCTGCTGCTCTCTGGCTCCCCACTCCTTCTTGTTTGAACTTTTCCAAGCTCTTTTCACTATGAACTTGGCTCCCAGTCCTCCCCTCTGCCTCATGTGCTACATCCCAAGTGCCCTCATTTCCTAACTTTTAACACTACTTCACCTCCTCTCCTCTTTTTAGACTTTTGTTATCCCTCATATTTGCTTTTATAACTGGAGCTTTTCACCATGATCTAATACTAACACAGGGCATACAGAGATTTCAGAGCAAAGAGCTGATAGGGAAGACCTATGTTTTTTTGCATCAATGCTGTCGAGGGAAATGTGACTGTCCCTGTGGGAGCAGCTGCCTCCTAGGGGTTCTCAGATTGCTGGACTCTTGTGGTCTCGTGGGTGGTGGCTTGCTCTGCACTGCAGAATGACACCTCAGTTGCAGTGCTTGGAAGTCTTTTTTTTTTTTTTCCCTGAGGTGGCTGGCTTCAGAGCTCTGCTGAAAACATTTTACTGCAGGGTTTGTTTAAAACGGAATGAGGGGAAATAGCAAGAGCAATGCTCTGGGGTACAAGCTGGCCTTTCTCAAGGTGCTTGAACTGTTGTGTCTGGGATCAAGTGCTGAACTAGTTGTTTGGGCCTCTATCTTTGCATTCTTCAGTTATTTGACACTATTCTGCTTGTTGGCCTTTGCTTCACTTGCAGGACTAAAATGGGGGTGGTGGTGTAGAAATCTGGTTGACTTAACTGTGTTGTGCTCATGATGTCTGCATTTGGAGGAGCTCTTTTGAAAGCACAGCCACTACCATAGGTGAACGACTTGCATAGGGAAGGAGGATGCGTGCTGTGTGGTGTTACAGCATTACTGCTGGGATTTGGAAAGGAAAAGATGTGGATTTTCCCTTTTTACTTCTACTTGGCTGACTGGGGTTTTTTTAAAAGCTTGTGTCCGATTAATTTCAAACAAGGTGTTTCTGTCTTTCCTCTCTCTGCCAGGGCGCTCCTGGGATGGCCATTGCAGGGATGAAGGTCAGTTTTACACTACTCTGCAATGGCTTAAGTAGCGCACGCTTAAGAGCGAGGGCTGGAGTTGGGAGATCTTAAGGGACAGGAAAATGATCGGACAGCTCCCACTAAAGGGGAGTGTCAGAACTGCTATTGAGCTTGGCAGAGATGCTCGACCTGTCTTCAGCAGCGCCTCTGGTACTCCGTAACTCTCTGAGCAGAGACTGGTGAACTCGTGGTACTCCGCAGCAGTGTCAGGGTGGCAACACAGCAAAGGGCCAGGTGCAGACTCATGGGGCTAGAAGTTATCCGGGGATCCAAGATGTGCAATAAGATGGCGTCCTGGTGTCCAGATTCCTTCCAGCTGCTGGGTAAAAAAGACAGAAATAAAGAAGTTATTTCCAGGGCTGGTGGGGAGGGTTTTCCTCCTTTGTGACACATTGATCCTATATTAACACAGCCTCCCCCTAACCCCAGCTGGAACCACAGCCTTGCTCTGCTCCTGTGCGCACAGAGCTAGGAGTAGGAAAATTCCTTAATGCTGGAGATGGGTCTTGTCTTACTATGCTCTTTTGTACCTGTTAAACCTTCTCTCAAAATACTGCAAGATGGTTACTCGGTTTTATAAAAGCCTCTTGTCTGAGCCTTGCTGGTTTCTTGCAGCAGTTTCTTACAGCTGGCTAATGAAGACAAACTAAGCTTCAGGCATAAATACTAGTATTCATTTAAAGTATCCTCATGCCTTTATTTAAAACCCAAGGCCTTCATAGATGAATGTTCTTTCCTCCACTCTGATAGCTCTAGCAGGATTTTTACTCTCTCCTCCAGTTTTTTCACTTTATTTTCCTGTGTTTTCCTCACCAGGGCGAGCCTGGGACTCCAGGAGAAAAGGTACTTGGAGGAGGTTTTGCTTTGAGACTGCACTTATGGTTGGTTTGAGTATTTTTCTTTTCCCTCCCAGAGCAGCTGAGGTAGCTGAGGAATGGCTTTGTACTTCCCAGTGCCCAAATCCAGGTCCTAATGATATGTGCCAATGCAGGCAAAATGGTAGTAGCATACAGCGGTGTCAAGTGAGAGAGGGGCAATACTGCAAACAGATTCCCTTCCTCCTGCCCATGTCTGTATTTATGGGAATACTCTCCAGCTGACTTCTTCCTTTCCTTGCTACTCCACAAAATATGCACAGCACACTTTGCTTAGTAAGTATGTTCCTCCTTCCTTTGTCCTCTTCTGCCTCCCAGTACTTCTGTGTCCACCAGGAGTCTTCCCAAACAGGGGGGCTGTTTATCTTTCAATGTACCATATGAACTGCCCTGCACCATATGAACTGCCCTGCACAGCCACCCTGTCTCAGCTTAGCATGACCTGGTTTTAGTTCCCATGGTGGGCATGGTACAGAAATACCCCATCACTCTCCATCATTAAGCAGCCAGCTTGGTTTCTGAACCGTTGGTACCTCTTGTTTGAGGCTCGCTGGGTTACGTTACAGCATGCGACAGCCATATAACAGACATATTCTCTGTCTCTTTTCTTCCCCACAAAGGGAGATCCTGGAGTCCCAGGGAGGATGGGCCCCCCAGGTTTGCCAGGGAAGAAGGGGCAGCGGGTAGGACATTGTGTGTTTGGGCTTGGTGTCCTGGCAGTGCTGTGCTGTGTTCCCTATGAGCAGGAGCTGGCGGGAGCCTGCTTTGTGTGGCATTGTTGTGCTTGCAGGGGATTATGTGTCCTTTTCTGGATCTTGCCTCCTTGGTGAAGTGTGTTTGTGTGTTCCTGCTTGCAGGAGGTGGGGAACTGGTGGCAGGCAGGGCAGCATGAGATGTCTAGGACGTAGTCTTGCTCTGGGAATGATTAATGATGGTGCTGCATCTTCTAACTCCAGAAATAACAGCCTAAACAGGGATTCAGTAATCTGGCCTCCCTGTTCAAGAAATCTGCTTCTTTACACTATTGTTCAGGCAGAAGGAGATGCTTTCAGTAGCCAGTACAGACGTGTATGGAAAATTAGTCCTTGAATGAAAAGTAGGATACCAAAAGCAGAGCAAGGCAGGATCAGGGACTCACAGAGGCCTGAGAGAGGATTGGAGATTATATCCTTACAAAAACACCAAGGGCCAACCATTTTCTTTGGGTAAGAGGCTTGCAAATATTTTCCTTCTTCCCAAGGAGAAAAGCATTAATTTATGGCAGCAGTGTTCATGCTGTGGTAGGGGAGGAGAGCTAAGTAGGGGTCTTACAGGTGGCTGGAGACCAAATTACCTTAAAGAAAAAGGTCACTGAACTCTAGAATTGACTGAAAAAATAAGATTGCTGCTAGTTAGTTATTTTCCATGGAGCTACCAGTGCATATCTGCTCGTGGATCATTGATGCAAGTCCCCTGCATGTCAGATGTGTGCCCTTGAGTTCTGATGAGACTGGTGTGCAGCACCAGCCTCTGCAGGTAACAGGAGGAACTCTTTGCTAACCTGCTGATGCATTGTGCTGCTGCTGTAGAGAGAGCTAGGCAACTGCTGGGGGAAAGAGGTTTGAATTGTTCCATGTAATCTGTACAAGTTTTTAAGTCTTAGAGATGAGCGTATTGCAGGTAAGAACACACCTGTTTCTGATGATCCATTTGCTGTTCATGATAGCAGAAACCTCTGATAGCACTCTGTCCTGGCAAAATGCAGACTCCCAAACAGGACACTGTAGCTGAAAATGATGGGTTTAGCAGCTTGATGGAATGGGCTAAATAGAATTTAACATCAGCACAATTAAACTCAAATGTTCAAAACATGACCCAGAAGTTATGGCAAACTGCAAAATCACTTCACCAAGTGAACACTGGATGCCCTCCATTGCTCCTGCCCAATGGCTTCCTTCATACTCCATGGCTCCCCATGAAGCTCAGCCTGCAGGCCTTGCTCTCTAGGCATTGTTTTATACTGTCATCTCCTGTCTGCCATTTTTGCCACTCCAGTTTTCACTGCTTTTCACAACTGGTATGTATCACTGAGCTTGGCTGTTAACTAAAACACCACACTGCTTTTTCTTAAGAGTATGATGAAACTGGGATTTGGAGTTAGGGAACAGGAGCAGGAATCACCCCTTGGAAGAGGTGTGGAAGTGTTGATCATGAGATCTTAGCCAAAGCAAAGCAGTGTAATTCACAGTGGTAAAAAAGAGAGGTTAAAACTGGCTTGACTCAAGCAGTGAACAGTTCCTATGAAAAGAGTTGAACTCAGGGCATGGAAAAAGTCTTACACTCCAAGTAGAATTCACCCTGGGCACCAATATATCTGAGTATATGGAATGGAAAGAGCCTTTGCTGAAGGACTGAGAGGGAAAAGGGTTTAGCAGACCAGACTGATAAAGAAGATGCACAGTGAGGGATCCTGGACCCCTTTTCCACTCACTTTCCTTTGGAGAAAAATGACAATGAGGTACAGAGATAGTCAAAAGGGCAGGAGAAAACATTCCCCATGCTAAGCAGGTACTGCTGCAGGATGCCTTGTCTATGCCTAAAATAAAATCCCCTGGGGAAGAGAAAGAGGGTTTGAAAGCAGAAGCAGCTCAGCCTTTGGCTGCTCCTCCAGAATGGAGAGTCTGTGGTCAGTCCCAACAATGTCTGTTTTGCCAACAGGGTGAGAAGGGACGAGCTGGTGACCCTGGGCTGCCGGGACTCCCTGGCACGAAGGTTTGTATCTTCTCTGATTATTTATTTTAGGAGGGATGGGGGTGGAGGGAGTCCAGAGGGAGGCATACAAAAAATCCCATTATCAGGTGGTTTTATCAGGTCAATTTCAACAATAGAAGAAAAAGGTTGTGTTCAAACTGGAGGTTAGGGGATGAGGTCTATTCATAGGCAACTTTATATGGCCCTGGGGAATAATGGCTGATAAACAGCACTGCCACCAAAGGGATTGACGATAGCTGTGACTGCTGGCAGGGCTCTTAGGTGGAGCCCCCAGGCAGAGCAGTATTGCTCTGGTTCATAGAGAGCTGGTGGCTCTGGGGCAAGTGATGTTTCTGGTCTGATGGACCTTGTCTTGGGCCCTGTCTGTCTAAGTCAACAGTTTGGCAAGTGAAATTACGGAGATGGGGAGACTGAACTGAGACATGGCTTGGTCTTCCTTGCAAACAGGGAGAGAAAGGAAATACTGAGAATGCCTTGGTGGGAAGTAAAGGAGAACCTGGCTCTCCAGGTCTGCCTGGGCCCCCTGGACCAAAGGTGAGTGTTTTTTTTCTTCCAGTGAATTGTGTGTTGTGAGGGACTGTGCCCAGCACAAGGTATGTAGGAAGGGGCAAGGGTTGCATTCATCTGTGGTTACCTCTGATTACCTTCTGAAGGGATATCAGCTTCTGCAGTGTTTTGGTTCTGTTGTTTTAAATGCTGAAGGTGAGAGAATGTGAACTGTGCTTCTGTGTGAAAAACACCCTCCTTGTACTCAAACAACTCCCCTTTAGCTCAGTGAGAAACCAGTTGCTCAGAATCAGTAGTCCCTGTGTCACCTGAGGCAGGATGGACACAGAGAGGCAGGACAGAGGCCCTCCAAGTCTTCTCTCCCCTTCCTCTTCTACACCCTCAAGGAGCAGCAGCAGTTAAATCCTGCTCCTTGGCAAAGGATGCCAAGAACTTCCGGTCTCAAATGTACCTGGAACAGCCCTCCTGTCCGCTTGTTTGGTTCTGAATTGGGTGCTTTCCTTTATGGTGAATACTCCTTTTGTACTGGATAGAAAAGAAGGGCACCTAGTGTGAAGTCATGGCAGGAGATTTAGATTACTGAGGAGAAAGGTACACACAGCAGGGAGACTTAGCTGAGGCAGTTCTTCCTCCTGGAAATGCAAAGCCAGCAGTGGAATCACACCCTCTCTACGCAATACAATTCCATCCCTTTCCTTTTCTCTTTCAGGGAGAAGCTGGTGACGTTGGCCGGCCTGGTGCTGCAGGGTCACAGGGGCAAAAGGTACAGAGTGCTTCTGCACAAACCAGCTCCAGGTTCAGGATCTGAAAATTTGTTCCTATGTGTACAAAACTTAGCTGAAAAGGAACATTTAAAAACTTAGCTGTCTTGTCCCAGACTGTTTCAGGGGACTGGCAGAGAACAATTCCTAGATTTCAAGCAAGTGAAGGGATAGGCTTTGCTAACAGCGTGTTTTTTTGTTATAGGGGGAGCCTGGTTCACCGGGAGACCAGGGACCCATGGGCCCACGGGTAGGTGTCCCTACAAGAACACTCTTAAAGAGTTTTGGTCCTTCAAAGGGGTCTAAGGATAGTGGGGCCACACTGACAGTCTGCACTGGGCTTCTGCCTTCCTGACAGGTGTTCCCACTGTCACTAAATGTTTTTATAGCTGGGCATTGTCTGAGACAGGACATTTCTCCACTCTGTGAACTCATCGGAAGACACCCCCACATTAGCGGATAAAAGTCTTCTGAGCCACTTCAAGGTGGCTGCTCCACTGATTTGTAGGAGGATATGGATTTGGACATCCCAGTATGAACTCAGGCCCTTGGCATATCAGGAAATGGCAGCAGGAGTGTGTTTGGTGCATGCCCATGTCTGACAATGCACTTCCTGGATTCTGGCCTCTACTATATTTGATGATTTGGTGATGGTCTAGGCTTATCTATCTACACTTCCTTAGTGTTTCCTCTATAAAGTGTGACTTTAAGAGCATTGTTAATGAAGGCTCATGAAACAGGCCTTTGTAAGAACCCCTTTTTCACAGTGAACCGAGGTCTAAGTACCCCATGGAAAGGGCAATCCCCAGGCCGTGATTAAAGACCTGGTATTTTGCAGGGCCCCAAAGGAGAGCCTGGGAAGGATGAAATGATGGACTATGATGGTAACATCAGTGAAGCTCTCCAGGTGAGCAACTGCCCTTCTGTGCCATTGGGTGTCTGCTGGGTACTTTACTGTTTCCCAGGGGATGCAGACAACTAGGAACAATGTGGATTTGGTTCCTTGGCAGCAGCAAGTACTTGGGTAGTACTTAGCACTTGATACAAGCAGGGAAGTACTTGGCTGTTCCATAGTCCTCTTTATCCCACAGCTCACTGCATATAGTGTTCTGGTAAATACTTGTTCACCTTACTTTGCTGATACGTTAACACTGGTGGATGTAGAGGTCATGTGAGTACCCTCAAGAGTGGGCCCATGACATGAGGTAAACGGTGAATAAAAGGACTGCAAAGCTTCCTCAGAAATGTGCACTGATGATGTGTGGTGAGTGAGCCTGTGCCCAGCTCTGGATTAGTCTGACTTCTACTTGGAAAAAGGTGAACTCATAGCATAACAGCTCCACAGGGCACACAGCTTGTGGTTTTGGTTTTGTTCATTCTGTAGGCTCCTTGCTCATTTTGGCCAGTGTTACATTAGTGGAGAAAAAACTGCATCTGTGAAAAAGCTTAGTTTTCCAATGGCTGTTTTCCGTTCTGATTTTCTTTTTCTTCCCTTAGGAAATACGAACTTTGGCCTTGATGGTGAGTTCTGAGCTTTGCTGTATGGTTTTAAACAAGTAGCCATATGTCCATCCTAAGCAGATGGCCTGACAATTTAGGTGCAGCTAAAACATTTGGCTCTTGCTTTTGGGAGCTAAAGTTGGGGCAGCTGACAGCTGAAGGAAGAGATCATCTTGCCTTCTGGTCTTGGCACTGAGTTCTAATCAGGCCCTTAATTTGTCTGCTTTAAGAGGTAATACATGCTGCTCAGAACAGGGAGTGCCCAGAAGGAGCAGGGAAAAGCAAAGTGGGGCCAACTTAAATTAAAAAGAAGCTTTGAATACCTTGAAAGAAACCTTATATGAGCAGTCTGTAGTGAACACTTTCTGTGGTGGGATGGGAGGACATGTTTTCAGTGTTGGTAAGAATAATTTGACATAACAGCCCTGTACAAAAGTGATCATTTTAAACAGCAGTGACTACCAGCCCTTTGAAGACAAAGAGAGGCAAAGTAGGTATTTGAGCCAAAATAAGACAAAAAGTCTTCTTGTGTTTTGCTTCTCAGGACAAGAAAGCTGGTTAGAAAAAACAGATGTATTTTTAAAAGGCAATATGACAAGGTAACACAGGTGTAAGTAGCATCACTTTCTAGGCCAAACTGTTCCCTAGGTCTCCTAAAAGTGGTAACTGCCAAGTCTGATCAGGAAATCTTCTCAAAATACTAGGCCATCTAGCTCTGCTTAAGCTGTGCTTGACATCTAAGTAGTAGTGTTTCCTGTGATCTTTTTTCTAAAAATATACCTTTGTAGATAGGAAGGGAAAAACCTTGTTAAGTTCATCTTGGTTTCAGGAGCAGATAGCTGGGGTCGTTTTTGCTTTCTTCAGTGGAAATGTAAAGAAATACATGCATATCAATAACTTGCTTTGGACTGGCCTGCTGCTCACTCAGGACTCTCTATTGCTTGGCTTCCCAAGCAAATAGTTTTAGAAGTCCCTTGAAAATTCCCGTGAAATTTCCCCTTAAACTCAGAAGAGCTGTTTGGTTTCAAAACATAAAAATGAAAGCCCTGTTGATAATCTCAAAATGAGTTTTTCTTTATCTAGGGACCCCCAGGACTTCCAGGTGTGGCTGGGCCGCCAGGGCCTCCAGGACAGAAGGTATTTGCTCAGTTCAGCACTCTTAAAGCTAAGGGAAACACAGGTCTGGTCCAGTCATAATCCCCCATCCTAGCCCTCCCCAGTATTCCTGTTTTCCCTTTTAAGCACTATCAGACCATCCTGCTGGCTTCCCCACTGCTCCTCATGCACAGTGTCCTGGAGATCTCTTTTTCCCACAATGGTAATGATGGGAAAGATGTGGAAGATGAAGGATCATTTCTACTTGCTCTTCCATTTAGGAAGAAGCTGTAGGAACTGATCTCTTTTCAGAGATTGTGTTGGCTGGGGACTATGTTATAGCACTGGTGATGTGAACTGTCAAAATAAACAAGGCTGGTGGAATTTGCAGGCAGTCACACAATGTATTGTTTCAACAGGGGTTTCTGTGTTGTTATTTTTTTTCCTGTGAGTATTACCTGAGTTCCTGCAGACCATTTCTGTAATGGCCACCCTTCTTCATCATAGTGCTGTGCAGGAGTCAGAATAGCTGCTTTCAAGCTGCCAAATTAACTATTCTGTGTTTCAGGGTGAAATCGGCTTGCCAGGTCCCCCAGGCCATGATGGAGAAAAGGTAAGACACGGTGCTTCTGTGGACTGCTTTTCTTCAGTGGTCTTATCTGGAATTAGTATGTTCTATCTCTGTCACTGACATTGCACAGTTGCTTTTCCCACATGCAGGGGAACAAATTATTTTGATTGACAAAAATGAGCATTAATCTGTCAAAGTCCTAACTTATAAGGAGTGGCTGCAATAGCATGGCAAGTCTACTTAGTTCTGCCCATGCCTCCTCAAAAGACATTACTGTGAGTGAGAGGATGAGCACTGAAAGAGGAATCACTCTGCAGGAGTAACTTTTATCTGTAAATGTTTCACTTTGTGTTGTGTGCATTTCTTTTAGGGACCGCGTGGCAAGCCTGGAGAAATGGGCCCCCCTGGCCCTCATGGACTGCCAGGAAAGGATGGACCCCCTGGAATGAAGGGAGAGCCAGGCCGTATGGGGATCATGGGAGAAAAGGGTGATAAAGGAGAGCCAGGACAAGCAGGCTCACCAGTGAGTAAATTGAAACTTCTTGAAGTATTGCTAGCTATCCAAGGGTATGGGGCAGGCCCTGAAGCTTCTCAGATACCTCTGAGGTGGGTGCTAGAGGCACCTTATTGTTACTGTATGAAATATGCCAATACAGAAGCGAGGTCATAGCTCTTTGGCAGATGCGCTGTGCATCCTTCTGGAGTGGCTGTTCCCAGCTGCCTACCCTGCCCTCTGGGCACTGTTGTCACTTCCCTAGCATGTTACCTGGTGTATTAGATAAAGCAAGCAGGCCTGTCTGTCAGCAAGACAGCTGAGGTGCTAGTACAAGCACCTTCCTAGAAAGGCAACTGCATGGATTAACCTCTTACCTCCCTGCCACTAACTAGGGCACAATGTCCAGTCTCCCAGCTTCAGTCTGTCACAATTTCTGTGTCCCCAGCACTAGTCATGAGCATTTTATGCATCGAGTTTCTGCCTCTCTAAAAGATAACTGAGGTAAAACTCCTTCTATCACAACAGCTGGCTATTGGAGAGTGACTTCTAGCATGGACTCCATCAAACTGCATAACTGTGAGCAGAACATGGAGGCAGGAAAGCAGTACCTTATCCCCACTGTGGGGACTGGCACTTCCACAATTACAGGAGGGTGTTCAATCATTTGGGTATTCAGTTTCAATACTAGTGAAGTTCTGCATTTCCCTGGGTTTTTCAGCGTGTTCTTGGGATGGCCAGAGCCAGTCTCTGCTCTTGCAGTATGCCTCTTTTGTCTGCCTTAGTCTTGCAAAAAATCCATTTATCTGTCTTGATCTGTAGGGTCTTGATGGCTCCACTGGAGAGAAAGGCGAGCGGGGTGACCAAGGGATGCCAGGACCATCAGGATTGCCAGGTCCCATTGGACTTCCAGGATTGACAGTAAGAGTGAAAAAGACAGGCTACTCTTTCCTGCTTTGCAAGCAGAAAACAGCATAGAGCAACACAGAAGGGTTTATTTCCCAAAGTGCTGAGTATCTCAGGAGCCTCAGACTACTACCCCTTGGTTAAGTGCTTAGATGTCACTGAATGTCTGCAGAGTCTCCAGCAGCAGGGAGGGGGCCAGCTGGGCATCTGCTCACATTGCTGTTTGGAGGTGCTGGCCCTGGCTGCTGCCAGAGCCAATGCAGCTAAGTCAGCTGAGATGCCTGGTTTGCTGGCTGCATGACACTGTTGTTGACACGCATGCCATGCCGTCCCTCCCTTAGAGGTGGTAGTCCAGCAGAGAGGCATTAGGCCATTGTTGCTGAAAGGCAAGCTAAGTCCTGTAGCACTCTCCTTGCGCAGCCGAAGGGTGCCATTCCTAGAGCACTCCCTTTTTGTAGGGTGTCTGCTCTGGAAGTAGAGGTACAGGAGAGCTGCAGGGAGGCTGTTTATGAAATACGTGGTATGTTCCTACTCCTCCTTTGAGGAACTGCTGCTTGCTAGCACATGGGTGATTCAGAGATGGCTTCCGATGGAGTGAAACTCTAGAGCACAGCTGGTGGTGACAGGATCTGTTGTTGTGTGCAGGGAGAGAAGGGTGAGCCTGGGCAGAGTGGAGACAAAGGAAATCCAGGAGAATCGGTAGGTCATCTTTCTAATTTTTCCTTCTGCAATCTCAGCAGCAGGGGAGGGCTCATTTGGCAGCAGTGCTACTGAAAACCAGCACATCCCACCCTCTTATGACACACCGTTCACTGAGGACAGCAAGCTTCATCTTGTGCGTCTGAATTGCCAGCTACATCTAGCTCTTGATGCCTTAATTTTCTTAACACAAGAACAGTCTTGCTCATGAAAAGCAATCAATAATGAATGCTTAGGGAAGGAGAGGATTGTGGAAAGCATAGCAAATACTTTCCTCGTCATTTGCAGTAAAGGGATTTCCTGAACAACGCTTACATGAATCTACATATATATATGTATTTTGGGTTCTTGAACTTGTCCGCTCTCCCCTCAAAGCTCACTCCTAGCTTTTGGAGCATCCTGCATCAAGGAATCCCACAGGCTATCAATACACTCTTCCACATGTGTGGAACCAGCCACCTTCTTTCCCATGTTTTGAAACAGCTGCTAACCGTTGACCTTCTGCTTCCTTGCAGGAATGTTGGTAGAGTAGTGGAAGTTGACCTTTATCTGGAAAAAAAAAAAATCACTGCTTTCCCTCCTAAATATCTGCAACTGCTGCCTAACCCTCCCCAGAGTCCTGCTGCTGCTTCTCAGCCATTCTGTCCTGGGTTGCTGTCACTTCCTAATGCAGTACTTAGGGGGAGTCCAGGTTTTCAAGCCTGGTAAAACTCTGCTGCACGGGCTACTCTGTGCCCCACTACCCTTTTAAGCAGTTCCTGAGGGCAGCAGATTATGACAATAACTTCTCTTGCATTGCTTTCTAGATATCTGGACCCCCTGGACCCCAAGGCCCACCAGGACCTCCAGTAAGTTTTGAGTGATTCACCTGAGCTGCAAGGCACTGGGGGTAATGAGCATAAAGAAGGAACTGTCTAGGGGAGGATTCTGAGTGGAGAAAAAAGCCAGAAACACTGCAGCCTTGAAACAGGAACGTGCTTAGTATCACTTCCAAAACCACCCCCCAGCGTAGGTCAGAGCTGTGATGGGCTGGGTAGGTTAAGAGAGAAGGTTATGTTAATCTGAGATGAAAGGGAAGACAGTAGCAAGATGAGATGGATGGGATCAAAGGGATCAACTACAGAAATGGCCTTAATAGCAAGCCTGGCCCAATGTCAAGTTGTTCTTGGCGAGAGCTTCCTCATTACCAGAGGAGAACAGTACATGAAGTGCCCTTTACACAAACAAAGAGGCCAGCAGGCTAAGCATTTGTGCTCTCACTGTGTCAGAAAGCAAAAGCTCTATATTGCACACTGAACTGTGATACCTGGATTTTAAAGCACATCCTTAAACATTCCTCATATATTGTCTCTCATCGCAAATGCAGGGTCTTCAGGGTCTCCCAGGACCGAAGGTAAGGCTGCAAAACATTACATTCTGAAACTTTACTAGAATTGTCCCAGCTGCAAGAATTCCCTTCAGTAATCACTTCTCAGCTTTCAAATACTACTTTTCTTCCACCTTGGTAAGAGGACCAGTCCTTCTGGATATTTTCTTGAGGGAAATGGATTAACAGGTCTCACTTTAGGACCCAGAAAACTGGTCATTTGTAGTTTTCACTCAGAGAAGTGGGAAGTCACTGGCCTTTGGAAATTTTCCCATGAGAACATAGTTGAAATTGTTGCTGAAGAGTGAAGGTCTGTACAGCGGGATGAACAGCCTGTCATAAAATCCTAAGTAACTGAGCTCTAGCTTAAAATTAGCCAAGTTCTACACCCTGTAAATTCTGCTGTTAAGCCACTCAAGAAAGTCACTGTTCTCATTGATGAGAAGCTTTTTTATCTCCATCTAGATGTGCTCACACTCAGCCTGCACCATTGGTTTGCCTGCTGTAAAATGAAAAAATTGATGAAAAAATATTTGAGTGGAAATGCTCAAGGAGAGCTGTGGTTTCCCCCTGACACTCTTGAGAAAGATAGAAAAACGTGGAAAGTGTCTTAGTTCCTCTGGTTATGCTTAGTGTTTGGCTACCAGTACTATCTGGGTGCTAAGGGGATGGTATATTTATCCTGATGCGTCTTTTCTCCAAGTGTTGGTAACAGATAATCTGTCTTGCTCATCTGTAACTGACTAACCCCTGCTATCAAGTGTCTGGGAAGCTTCCGTAGGATGCAGTTGTCTTTGGAGTACAAGCCAAACAAATACAGGTGAATGTCTGGCACAACGCAGGCTGGATTATAGGCAGAGGAAGTACTGCACCAGTTTCTCCTTGAACAGAGGATCCATTTAGGCTTAATTAACAGGTGCAATGAGAGCCCTGTGTATGGAAGGTTTTGTCCCATCCCTGTAACCTGTAATAAGTCTTTTTGTAATGAGTCTTTCAGTAGTAGGGAGGAAAAGCATTTTATACCCTTTGCAGACATGTCAGAAATAATTAACTCTCACAGGTATATGCTCAAGCCGAACAGTGCTGCAGGGCAGTGATGCATGGTTGTATGGAAACTGGAATGCTGATAGAGTGATCCAGCAACATGGTATCTTAGAGTTGTAGAAGAGTATAGCAAGCAGGCTTACTGTTTCTGGGCAAACTTGGTTCTTCTAACACTGACGTTTCAAAATACAAACAAGATAATGTTTTAAAATGTTTCATGAACAGGAATGGGGATAAAGAGCTTTGGGCTGCATTTTGAATTTATGAAAAAGGAGTATTTTGTTTAATACTTCATTATATATATTATACATATGGTAATATATAAAACCAAACCTGCTTTATAATTCATAATACAGAATTTTATAAATACATTTGGAAAAGGAATGATGAAATTATTTTTCCCCGAATGTTGAAACTGATACCTTTGCATTTACAAAAGTCTTTCCAAAAATTATTTCAGTATGATTTTTATTCAAAGCTTATAGACCCCTGTCGTTCACTTCTAATGAACCCACATTTTAAAATGTAAACCCACCCTATCAGATAACTTCTGGTTATTTATTTTTATCCGACACTCCCTTCAGTAGCAGAGAGAGCAACACAGAAGTGAGCTCAGTTCCCTTTTGAGCATCTTTACTCACTGGGCCTGAATCTCCTTCTATTGCCATGGACCTAAAACACGTGCTCACACAGAGGTCATGTGACTGATACCGGGTTTCTTCAGATTGGGCAGAGAATCAGGCTAAAACATTGCCCTGCTGCCTCTTGTATTCTGTCTGTTGCTTCAGCGCTCCCGGAAGGGAGGAATGTTTGTTATATAAGTGGTGTTATGGTGGGTTTATTTTCTGCTCCATCCTTCCTTTAGGGGGAAGCAGGGATTGATGGAATGAAAGGAGAGAAGGGTGCCCAGGGTGAAAAAGGAGACAGAGGGCCACTGGGATTACCCGTAAGTATCCAGGAAGCAAACAGCACTTTAAAAGCCAAACTTATATCAGCTGTAAAAAGATCCTTCAATAGGAGATGCACGCAGGGATTTGGTATGTAAAGTCAAAGAAAAAGTTGAGCTATAAATAACTGTGTTTGCTTTTTAAGTGTAAAGCCTCAATTTCTAAACAGAATATTCATCTTTTAATCTGTTAAATAGACCAGTGATCACTAATTCTTCCTTCTTCTGGCAGGAATTGGAAGAACAAGCAGTAGATTTGCTGTGGGTTCACAAATAGGACAAGACTAGAAACAGAAGTCGAAAAGACATGGAAAAGAAAGCACTTTCCCAGCTATTTGCCACCTGAGCTAAACTTTGTACAGAAGCTTGGAAGCTCTGAATGCATCCAGCTTCTTCAGTAGCCAGTGCTTTCCCATTACTTCTGCAATGAAATTGAAACTTTTTCTGACAGAGTAGAAGGAAGCTGTGTTGCCTGCTGTATGTGAACTCAGTCATATGAGACTAGTGTTGGTGTGCTACTTAGCTTAGCAAAGAACAGCAGCTTTAGATGCAAACTGGAAGACTTTGTGAAGCTCTTTGCTCACATCTGCCAAAAGCCTCTTCATCCACTGTCTGAGCCAACAGCTGATAATGAGCTAGTGGTAACTCAGTCCCACCCAGTTGCTCTGCCAGCCCCCAGGTTCTTTCCTCACAAAAAGCACTGGTGGCAGAGCTCACTGTCTCCCTTTGTGGAATCTGCTGCCTGAGAATAAGCATCAAAAAACGCATCTTGTGTACTGTATAACTTTGTCAGCCTGTGTTCAATCACCTGGATCCCTTTTCCCTGACATTGGCTGAAATGTGCATGTCTTTGTCTGTAAAATGTTTTCCTCTTTTAGTTGTGCTGTTCAGCAGTTACCTTCTAGGGCCTGTATGCATCTCACCTAACTCTAGGCACTCAGATGAGTTATCACAAGTGTATTCAGTGTGGCTCCATGCAGAGCCAGTGGGGAGAAAGGGACACTTTTGGAAGGCTCAAATGCAAAGGATTGTGCCTCTGTGAAAAAGTGAGAAGTAAAACCACATTTCCCATTTTTCACTGAGAAATGCAAATGGAAACTTTCTGTGTAAACAGTTATTCCTTCAAGCCTGTGTGGTATCAGGATATGGGAAGGAGCTCCTTTTGACATGCTGAATAGAAGATGCCCCAGCAATTATCCTGACAAGTTCACCAGTGTGTCAGGGAATGTACTAGCTTGTTCTCCTACAGCAGTGAGCCCCATGAGAAACCAGGGTACCCTGGCTTTTTACATCACTTTTCCTGAGCTGCAGAGGGGGGAATACTGGCTCAGAAGTGTCCTCTTAGAAATGCATTTTTAAGGGGATCCGAAGTTAGTATATTACAGGTTGTAAGCTCCAGGTCAACATTATATGTATTCAGTGTTTATATGTTCTTGTTGGTTTGCTTGTAAGTACCATCACCTGTCCTTGAGATCTTAATTTTTGTTTATTGCAAGCATATGTTTGTCTCAAGTCACTGCTTCACTCACCTCTCCCCTCCCCTCTCCTTTCCCCTTCACCCTCCTCCCCTCTCCTGTTGCCTTGTTTTTGTTAACCCTCCCCCATCTGTTCAGGGTGCTTCAGGTTTAGACGGCAGGCCTGGACCACCGGTGAGTTCCGTTTCTCCATTACCTTATGTTCCTCCTCCCCAGTATCGTGATTTGTCTTGTCTCTTCCACCAGTCTCATTTATACCAGGAATAACCTTCTCTTCTCCAAAGCAGGCTTGGGGAGGGGGCTAAACTTAGACTGAGAAGTGATGTATTTTTTGATGCTACAAGTCTGCCTGGATTCTGGGATCACAGCCTACTTGTTCCGCTTTATCTCAATAACAAGACAAATGAAATATCTGCATGGCTCCATGACGCTCTGTTCTCCTGTCCTCTTTATTGTTGGGGGTCTCCATTCTGTCTTTCTTCACAGTAGTCTTGCTTGACACCTTTTTACAGAGTAGCTCTTCAGTTTTGTCTTAGGCATAATACTGTTGTGTTTTGTCCTGTCAGCAAAAAGCTTTGTGAGTTATTTTCACACACAGTACTTAAGGCTGCATTGCCAGGGGTTGCAGGTATGCTTACAGGTATCTCTCCATAACCTGGTGAGCATCTCACCACGAGGAGAATTTGCATCCAAAAGACCTTCTGCAAGCAGGACTAGCCCTTCACCTCTTGGCAGCAGAATGCCATGCAACTTCAGCAACTCTGCACATGATTTCTTTAGTCTCACATGCCGCATGGTGGAGTGTGTTCTGATCTAGTACAGACATCTGAGGGGTAGTGACTCCTAATAATGGAGCAGGAAGGTGCAAGATTCCCACCTCTTTTTGCTAACTGACCATGAGATGTGAAGGAAATAAACTCCTTGTGCCTAAGCTTCTTAGTCTGTCAAATACATTCTGAGACAAATAATGCCAGCCTTGTTCTGCAAACCATATATATATATAGATATTCTTAGATAACACCTGTTAAAAAGGGCCAAATATTTTTAACCCTTCTTGGGAAGTCACCATGACCTATACATTTTGCTATTTAAAAAGAAAAAGCAATTTATCCTCCTCAGCGTAACTGGGAACAATTCAACTGCTTTAACTTCTGAATTTGAATGGCAGCTTATAACCAACTTGTTTTGGGAAATTGTAAATTTATTTGCAAGTGAGATCTTGATTTCATGGCACTACATGATCTTAAAATGATGCATATGTGCAGGCAATTAAGATTTCCATGATGTGCATGAACCAGAAGAGAGCCTGATTTTTTTCACTTCCTTCACCACGTTGAAGCTGTGTACTGCATGAGATACTCCTGTTCTGCAGACCTTCACTTTTCTGAAAAGCTCTCCTGATCCACAAGTCATCTTGCTCTCATTGGAGGGGTTACTTTAGTGACTAAGGATTCCAAGCTTACATTAAAACATGAAAGACCTTTTCCTTTAAAGCTGTAAGAAAAAGACTTCCTGTTCCAGAAGCTTCTTCCTTTGTTCTTCCTAGAAGGCAGGTAATGGGCCCCAAAAATACCCCTTTACTCAGGCTCTATGAAGGAATTTTAGATCAATACTGAAAAGTTTTGCAGTGTTCTTGCCAATTTAAAAGTATGTGATGTAGGGTAAGGAAGGCAAACACCTATACTACGTAGTTAGGTGGGTGCACTGCACATTGCAAACTTGAAAGCTATACTTTATCTAGACTGCAGAATGTAGTCTGTGAGAGTTGTAAGAGACCCTCCAGCAAGTTTAAGGAGTCTATGGAGTTCAACTCTCTATAGTGACATTCAGTGCCTGAATCTTTTTATTAGCCGGAAAGACTATTGCCTAACTGCTATTTCACACATATTAAAGATAAAGTTTGATTGGGCTAATTTCCCAAAGCCAAAGCAGTTCTCAGCAGCACTAGTAAGTTTGGTATGCTTGTGGGAGGTGGCCCCTGTGTCAAAGGGTTAGCAAAAAGACTAGCTTTCTCTGTTAGCTTGATTGAGACCCTGGTGGAGTGACATAAATGGCAAAAAGGGAACAGAGGGACTGGGGCTGAATGATATCCCTCATAGTTTGCGTCTGCGTATATATGCATCTGCATTCAGCTCTGCAGCATGGTGTCTTTCAACTTGCATGACTGACTGGCTGCCTGCCACCAAGTTACTAAATTCTTTCATTTTTGTTCAACTCAACTGTCTTTAGGGAGGGAAAGAAGGTAAGGAAATAAAGGAAAAGAAAATTGCTTATTATGTATCTAAATGTCCTTTATTCTGCTACAGCTTTCAGCTTTGTCTGATGCAAACTAGAAAGAAAAAAATCCCTCCTGTAGAACTGGTAGAAACGCCTGCAGTAACAATTGTCAAGTGATGGCTTCAAAATTAAAAATAAAGCTCTGTAAAATGGTGCTGGTGTGATCTTAACATAGCAGTTAATATGTTCTTCAAATTGCCTTTTACAACTGCTTCAAACTCATCACCACCAATGCTGAAATACTTCAGTGGTGCTAGATACCTTCTACCACCAGACTTTCCTTCCTAGCTGTGCTCTTTCCTAAAAGAGCAGCAGTGTCTCGTGGCTTTAATGAGGCCCTGAAATAAAAATGTCCTGATGTGTTTTCCTTCCTACAACTACAGGGTACTCCAGGACCAATTGGGGTTTCGGGACCAGCAGGACCAAAAGGAGAAAGGGTGAGTTTGGGTCAGAACTGACCTATGCTCTGTAATTTCTTTGAAGATACCACATATCTCTGGGATAAAGAGCCTCTAGTTTTTTCTAGAGCTGGAAATGTCCATTCCTTGTGCATATTAGACCAACATCTGGGCCTCCTGAATTTTTGAGTATCTCATCCTTGTGGGGTGTTTAGGTGCTTCGAAATGCATTTTTTCCATAGTGCTGCTGTAGCCACTGCTATACTGCCTGTTTGTATTGAATAGGAATGTAATAATTTCTACTCTTTTGTCTTCATTTCAGGGTAGTAAAGGAGATCCTGGAGTTGTAGGACCAATGGGGCCAGCAGGGCTTCCCGTGAGTAATGGAGTGCTAAGGATTTGTTATCTACAGTGCCCATTTCTTTGCTGTGGTTGATAGCTTAAGATGCTGCTGCAATACAGAATTCGAAATTTTTAGCTAGGTTAGGTGTTGCAGAACTGAAGTTACAAGCCTGTGTACCCTATGGGAGCAACAGAAATTGGCCGGTAGCTTCAGAGTAATGATTCAGAATGAGGCAGAGTAAGCTGAACAGAAGAAACTGTTAATTCACCTTGGTTCTCGAACTACCAAGAGAAGCTGCATGGGACTCCCAGGATATGTATGCTGCTTTTGAGCACATCCGCTCTGTTTGTCTTTGCACAGCTTGGGTGCCTGCCTTCTACCTGTCTCAGATGGCCCTGTCTTGTCGTTGCAGTGACAAAAGTTGCTTTCAATGAGATTAATTCTGGTCTCTGGGATTACTTTTTGCAAAAATGGGGCTAGTGCCAGAGCTCTGGTTTTATGTAATTGAAGCTGCTTCATTGTTAAACACAAAAAAGAAAGTTTGCTGCTTTTTTCAGGGAGTGAAAAAAGTTTAAGAGAAACTTTTTACACAGAGCACTTACTGCAGCTTTAAATGCTGTGTGTGAAAACTTCCAAAAGAAAAAATGTTTCGAGAACTGCATTGTCAAAACTAGTTAGATTTTATGTGTAGTACCCATACAGTAGTAGTAGTAGTGGTGGTATTACTGGCTGGATGGTCTAATGGAGGAGAAGAGGAGGTTGTCTGCTGGAAAAGTTATTCTTTTTACCATAGAACAATTGGTACAAATTGAAGAAACAAACTCCTGGTCACACATCCTTCTTTTTGAGGAGGCTACTTGTTTTAAAATATTTCTTTTTTGTGTTAATGCATTTCAGGGTTTACAAGGTCTGCCCGGTGACAAAGGAATTCGGGTAAGTCACCAGGCAAATTTCTTGTATGTAGTTACTAACATCTTCACGTAATAATAGATTGGTTCATGCCTGAGTAGCCTCAGGTAGCCAGCATGCAATTCTGTCTGCTAAATCTTCATATAAGTAACTTTACAAATGTGTTTTTAGAAGGTGATACCTGTGGCTTATATAATCACCTAGGACATTGCAGCACATCTATCTGAAAGCTATAGGGTAGGGGTTTTCTAGCACGCGTATTGTTGTCATAGCTCTGTTCTCACTGAAGCATAGGATTTCATGTGTAGTAGAGTTAGGGCAACATGGCTTGCTTTAGGAAATGCTGCTTATCTATTTACTGATGTGTGTAGGGATTCCCATGAGAACTAATTGAGGTGAAACCATCAAATCTTACTGAGTTACTTTTAAATTCCCCCTGAAGGATGAAAAAGAAGGTTGCCCTCTAGTAAATGATTCTCCAGAGAATTTGGAAGATGGAAATTTGGAAAAGATTAATTAAATTTGCCTACATTAAAGAACTATACATGAAGTCTCCTCAGACATTGTCCTGAATATGATGGTGAAGAGTTGGGTCAAAACTAATAATGTGAATGGCTGCTTTGCTGTCATACCACCTGTGTTGTAGAAAAATACACACTTCTAAAAAGTGTATACTGAGAAACTCCTAGCTTTTTCATCAGGTTTTCCCAAGGAACTTTTTGGCTGTTAAGGCTCAGAATCTTTTTTGATAAAAAACATTTAAAGCTATAGTTGAATATAATTTATATTTAGATAGATAAATGACTTCTGAATTAGAGTCTTTGTAAGATTGCAATTGTATAAATATGTAGGCAGTTCAATGTAGCACACGTGTATGTCTTTAAGCATGTAGTCACACATACATATGCACCTTCTCTTCAAAAGAATCTGGTATCTCCTAAGTTTATCTGAAAATGTAAAGTTTCATACTACATGTGCCCATGTGGTGATTTCATTATATGAATTTGCTTTTGATACATAGTGGATATTCTCTGTCCTTTATCTGCAATGTATTTTGACCTGACTCTGCACAGAATAGGCAATTTTGGAAAGCAGTAGCCAATTGGCATCTTAAACTAGGGGAGAAAGATCCAATTTTCATGGGAACTCAGAAGTTCTCCCCTATTTTAATCATTGCATTTCTGGCTTTGCTTCTTAACTTCCTCTTCACTAAGATGTGTTCTGTTTTGTTTGTGTGGCTTCTAAACAAAAGGTAACTTTGACAGAACTCCTAGACTTTTTCAGTTGGTTTTCAAACTGGGTGTCTTATTTTTTAGCTGTAGATAGGATTTCTTTGAGCTCTCAAATAAAAATTGGAGAAACTGCATCTCCTTGTAGAGGATGATTTGGAAAGCATGAGTGGGGAGCTTTGCTCACCCCTTGAAACACATGCACGTTGCCTCACTGCAACAAATATTTTGGAACAAAGATATGACAAACTTCAGATTGTAAATGGGCAAGTGTGATATCTTTGCCAGTGGAGCCTAGAAAATTCTGTTTTTCCCACTTAGTCTTTGTACAGGCGCTTTCCCCTCACTCCTGCCCCTCTTCAAAAGTTGTGAGCAGGCCACTGCTGGTTACAGGAGTTAAGCAGCAGTTTTGGTGAGTCCCCATTATCCTAGCTGTTTTGTCAGCACACCATTTGAAGTCATGTCTAGCTCATAACAGAGCTAGACACAGTGCCAGTTCCCCAGGACTGGCTGTGCAGTCCTGTATCCCCAGCTGAGCACCAGGTCTCCCCTACAGTGGGACACATAACTTTTGCATCAGAACCTCCTCAAGAGCATGGGGCAGTCTCTCCCAAATACTGGAAAAACTATGGTGGCAATCCAGCCACTGCTGACCTGTTCCACAGGAGGCTAGGGCACAACACTGGCCTCTTTGGAAGTGGGAGATGTGTTCATCTGAAATGCCTCTCTTTCTTTCTTTTTGACAGCAGCAGTATGTGTAGCACTTTGAAGATTTTCAGTGTTGAGGACATTAAAAAAGAGGATCCACTTTGTTAAGCTCCCAAATACTTTGCCAAAATCCTCTGTTAATTTAGACAGAGTGACACTTTTTAAGTACCAGAAATGCTCCTGCTGGCCTGTGTTCAGAGTGAGAGATGAGCATAGCTGTGCCTGAGGACAGGCAGAGACAGTATCGTGGCACTAGGTAGTAGTGGGAGCAGATAGCCTTTCAAGTAACCCAGCTGAAAAAGTGTAAACCCTGAACTTGTGCTACCAAGCTGATATCTTCACTGTTATTTTAATGCCTGTGTTTTTTTCTTGTGTGTATGTGCATCTTCCTTGCTCCTACAGGTCCACCTTTGTCCCCTTTATCCCTTCCTCCTCTTCCGCCATTCTTCCTGGTTCCTTCCTCCTTCCTGCAGAGCAACCCATGCCACATTTTCCTGGATTATCCTCTGTGTTCCAGTGCTTGGTTCTGGGTGACTTCTCCTCATTGCCTCTCCTCTCCCATTCATTTCTCTTGCCAGCTTTGGGTTTAACACTTTTATTTTTTTGAAGAAGAAACAGCAACCTGTGCTGTCTGATTTTATCCCTTAATTCCTTTAACCTTCCCCACAAGGATCCTAAATTCAGTTCCCTGTGCTGCAACTCCTTCCCTTTTCATGCTCAGCAGCTTTAAGAAATTCTTCTGTTATATGTAAAGATTTGGTATAGATATAACTGACAAATACCCACACAACATCCTGCCTTGGCTGACCTGCTGCAGGTGGGATGTATCCTCCCTTGGTGAGGAGGGGCAACAGGGCATCTGGGCCCCTTTTGTGGCTGGCTTTCATTGCCTTAATGCTGCCCCTCCACAAGACAGCAAGTCTTCTTTTTGGCTGTGATTCTTTAATTGGTTTCCTCTCTGTCCTGGCTCTGGTGTAACTCAACCTAGAGCCTGCAGAGAAATTGTGATATCAAACCATTGTAAGAATAGCACCTTCCTGGGGCTATGTCAGTACTGCCAAGTAAGAAGGCCAGGCACTAGTCACTGCCCTCTGGTTGTGCTGCTGCGGACTAGTCCTTTGTCTAGCAGGCTTTTTAAGGGAGCAATTACTCAGAGCATCCCAAAAGACAACCAGGCTATGCAGATGTATACCGTGAGGGCTGAGTACTTCCTTCCTTCATTCTCCGGCTCATTTTTTATTTAGCAATGCTGATGCGCCCCAGTGCACAAACCGCTGTAAGACTCGGCAAGCACACCCATTCAAGTAAAGCTTTGCTGCTGTGGGATACAGAAGTAATTCTAAATCTTAAAAAAAAAATTAAAACTAAAACTCCCAACCTTCCCTCCCCAGTGGAAATCACCCCCAAAACAAAAACCAAACCACGGCAGCTTTTAAGGAAGAGCTAGCAACCCCTGGTGGCAAAAAGTTTAATTAAACAGTTCAGGGGAAAGCTTCTAAACACTCCCATGAGGGAGACTTTGGTTACGAATGACAGTTCAGAGCAGTAAGAAAAGTACAGTCAACACAGGGCATCTGTGCCAACAGAGCCTTCTTACTGCAGCAGAAGAGCCTGCTTGGGGTCTGCTGCAGGTCTTGTCGGAGACACCAGCAGAGCCCTTGTGGCATTGGAGAGACCCTTCCAGCCAGTTGGAGACTGAGAAGAGGTGGCGCACTGGTGGCCAGGAGTCTTTTCCCAGGCTGTGTGCCTAGGGTCAGCCAGTTCTCAGAAGGTGCCTCAGTCTCTTAATGTGTACTGTGCTGAAAACATAGGCAGCCCAGTGAAGTAATCTCATAATGACAGTACTGATGGAGGAGGAGTTGTGCTCTCCTGGCTGACTATAGGCTTGTCCCTAAAGTTCAGAAACACTTGTAATCCCTTTGATGCAGAGCCCTTATGGTCTATCAGTGTGGGCTTTTAGCAATAGCCAATGTGTTTACACAGCTAAGTAACAGCAGCTCCATACTTTCACTTAACATCTCAAAGGGAGATTTCTCTTCTTTTAAAATGTTTCCTACATGTTTATCTTTTTTTAAACTATCACTGACATTTGTTTGAAAGGGATGATCCTAAAGCTTTTGTGTATTCTTTTTTTCTTGGACCAAACTATTATTTACAGGGGGAGAGGGGCAAGAAAGGCTCTAGAGGGTCTAAAGGGGATAAGGGAGACCAAGGAGCGCCTGGATTAGATGCACCCTGTCCGTTGGTATGTTCTGTTTCATCAAATGTATTGTTTTAAGACTTGTTGATGGGGAAGAAAGAAGGAAATCATAACATAAATATGGTCTTGCAAAAGTACAACACTCAGATAAGGCCCAGCCTGGTTCTCACTGCAATCTGTGGCAAAGCTGCTTTCTTCAGTGGGAAACCACTGATCCTCTGGGCAATCGGGCTGTTGAGTGACCATGGTTATATTCCTTCCTCTTCCAGAGCTCACAAAGGTTTGGGATACATGGGGGTGTCCCATGCGTGTGCTGGGAGCCCAGGGCTTTCTCCTTTGTTGATAGGGCCCTGTGTCTCCTTTGCTGGCTCTTCTCTGGAGGTGTTTCATGTCATTGTGTCTATGTAATAGCAAAACCTTAATGCTGTTTCTCTTGCCTTGAAATAATGGCCAGCTGATGTGGTCGCCTGGGAGTGATACAGGGCACTTGAGCTGCATTACCCAGAGGGAAAATAAATATCAGTTATTTTAAATGGGATATGCTACTGTCAAAATATATTGTCTATAAATCTAGACAAATTAATAAATATAAGAATATGTATACATTTTCATCTAAACTCATATGCTGCAGCAAACACTGCCAGAAATCCTAGGAGTATTTGTGAATCATGCGTCTAGAAATCCAGCTGCTGGGTTTCCTACTGAGGATAGAGAGAATGGATGATTTCAGAATAGGCAAAACACATTCTCATCCTCTCAGATTTAACTCAGAGAAGTATCTCCTGACTTATAGATTACAGAAAAACCAGGAAGGAATCCTCTACTACTGGTTACACAAACACAACTAGAACTCCAAACGTGGGCCATCTATATTACGGGTATGCAGCAGAGTGCCCTGCAACAGTCCCAGTGGGGGACTCGGCCTCTCCTCCCATGACATGGAGGTGACTGGCATTAACTGAAATAACGATAGTGGTTGATTTCATGAACAGGGTCTCCGAGGTTTTAAAGGCGAGAAGGGTGAGCCGGGGTTACCTGGGCTGGACGGCCTGGATGCCCCATGCCCATTGGTATGGTGTACCTTCCCTTTCCTACATGCCTGTTTGCTTTTTTTATCTTGGCTGTCACTTTCTAATACCTCTGAATAGGTGCATGCCACAAAAACATCTGACAATTCTTTTTTTACCTATTTCCACCCAAACTGCATCTCGCATGAGGAAAAACATAGCAGGAATGTGAATTTATTTACAACTGCCTCAATTCTTTCTTTGCCTTCACTTCAACATCTTTCAGCAGACTAACATACAAATAACTGCCTCTGCACTGGCTTGGCTTTCTAGTAAGGAGCTGCCATGCTCATGTCCTTCATTAACTATTTTTAAATGCTTGTACATGGCTAGCACAACCTGACACTGCTCGGTATTAGCTCAGTCAGCCTATGTGTCAATATAACTGAAAAAAAGTTATCCTCCTAAACATATTAACTGGACATTTATCTCCCTTAATTTCTGCTAGATAATTCCTATTTGTGACTCTCCCCAGAAGTCCAGATGGTCCCACAGCATCCAAGAAACCTGAATTTTGAATTGACTGTTCCCGTAATACATTGGAACTTGTACTCCCATGCCCTTTGAACCCTTGTTTGGCGTGACTATATTTGCCTGAGGTGGCCATTCCAAGCTTTATGCTCACTTAATAGCATTTGATGCCATTTTGCAAGGGATGAGATATCAGCTAGTTCAACTACCTGGAAAAATATTTCCCAGAGGAAAAAAGCCACATTCAGTTGGGAAGGTTTTCTTGGTTTCCTGAGGAAACTACCCCTAAAATTAAAAGTCTTTGTCTTTTGACCTTTGTGAAGATCTAACATTAGTCTTCCTTCCAGCATTCCATCCTTCTGGGGAGTGCTGTTGTCTCTTTGGTAGACTACCTTTTTCTTTATGTCTCTGTTCTCAGTTAGGATTCACCCCACATGGCTATGTTAGAACGTACACTTCTTTTCATACCCATTTTTGTTAGTAGAGACTTGACAAAAAAATTTGGTGAAATAGAATGCCATTGTTTTTTCTATACATACAGTGTTCTGGCATGCAAGCGAGCTTGGGAACATGATAAGCATGGGTTTAGAACCAACACGGTTAAAAGCTTAGCATCCAGCTGACACATCCACATGTGTAACTTGTGGAGGCCGTGAGCTAATGCTTTACACATCTGAGATATGTGGAAGGAGATACTTGGTACTAATAAGCATGTTGCATTTCCATTCTTGACAAATTCGCCTGCAACAAACACTTCCTTGTGACCCTGGTCTTCCTTTGATCCCTAAGATGTAACTCCCTGGCCTCCCATTCCTTCATGCACCTAACTTCCCATCTCCTCCTGCAATGCACTACACAGTCATTCCTACCACCACCACAGTACCAATGGGAACACCACAATTTATCTGTACTTCAGTATTTTCATAGCATGGGGGATGGGGGAGGAAGTAGCACAAGGAGGACACAGTACAGAAAATGCATTTGAGAAGCAGTATGATTGTAGCATAATGGCAACAGTCAGTTCATCAGTCCCTTGAAAGTGCATCTCCTTTAAATAGTTTATTTCTTGATATAGTACCATGCATTTGCTTTTCTATTTGGTGTTTTTCCCCCTCTCGCCTTCACAAATGGGATGATACGCACTGCAGATCTCTCACACGGTACTTGAAGAAGTGAAAACTAAGTTGTTTCAATAAACAAATGTGCCTGCATTGTGCGCTGTACAAGTTCACTCCCTGCTCCTGAGTTTTCCTGGGGAATAGCCCACAAATCTGACACACAGCAGAATTTTTGGACTTCTCATGTCAGAGGTGTATCTATCTCCTTACATCTGACTCTGTCTCCTGCTCAACAGCAGGAGATTAAGCATCATTGACGTAATTCCTCATTTTCACACATCAATTTAAGCTTCACTGAGAGGAAATTAATGGCAGTAATTCACAAAAGCATTTCCTAGCAAAACACTCTCAGTCTTTTAGAAGCACAACCCCTAAAGTATCCAACCCTCTTCAACATTAAAATAAAACAGTCACATCCCCACTTTGGGATGTGTAGTCCAGGACTTCAGGGTTGCAGAAGTGTCAGTGGAGTTTTGCAGAGATCTCACTGACCTGGTAGAGGCAAAAGCTGCTTCTCAGGGGGTGAGCTGAGACATCCTCAGCCAGCACCCGGTCTGGCCAGCTGCTTGCCTTCCTAATTTGCCTTGAGCAGGATCTTCTCAGAAGCACGAGGGGGCAGCTGGGTAGTCTCTCACTTGATAAAGCAAACCCTTTAACAGACAGTGCAGAAAACAAATGGAATTTTTCTCCAGACACTCCTTGGTCAGTGCTGCCTCTTTGCTGTAACCTCAGCATTACAGAGTCAAGCCCGACGACACAGATCAGCCACCTCACGCTTTCCACTGCCAACTTCCTGCAGTATTTTTCTAGCTGAATGGGACCTCTGGTGTTTCCCCCCCCCCCCTTCAGGGAAGCCTAGAAAAATACCTTCCTCAGTGAAGAATGAGAATGAGCCTACAGACCTCATGTACATAAGTCCTTGCATCACCCGCAGGCAACCCCCCTCTTCAGCCCCAGCCCTTGCTTCAAGCTACACTGGTTACGTTAGCTAGAAGTCCGGGTCATTCCAGAGGGGTGAGGAATATCTTTAGGCTATTCCTCCAGCCCTGCTTCAGACTGTTTGTTGCAGCTGTAATAGTTAACCCATGCCTTCTTTCCTCAATCTTAGTGCTATTTTCTGTGTCCTAAATTGCTATTTCATCCTTTTTTTTTTTTGCAGGGGGAAGATGGCCTTCCAGTTCAAGGCTGCTGGAATAAGGTAAATCCTGGAAATGTGACTGTGCTGAACTGTCAGTGCTTCAGGTCCAGCTGATGTTTTGGAATGAGTCTGACTAAGATCAAAAGAGGTCTGGAGGCATGCATGAGATTTCCAGGACCACACCCCTGAATGCAACAAGAAAAACTTTTCCCTGTTTGTATATTGCAGTTTAGCTTTATGGGCTAAAAAAAAGGGAGAATTGTATTTGCAGCCTTTAAGCTGCCTGGCCTTGAAGTGCTCCAGTACTTGCAAGAAGATTAAGTTTCCACCTAGTCAAATCTATTACTAAAGGCTGGGAGCTGGCATACCCTAGGTAACCTGAGTGCCATGGAAGGCTGGTGGGAGTAGGACAGAAGTTCACACTTGTTTCAGCAGAGCCCCCATGGGGCTTTCAAGACCAGATCCCCCCCAAGCTCCTGCTGAGGGGTGTCCTGGTAGTTGGGCTATAGCACAGGACTTAGGGCTGCTTAGCTCGATTCTGGGCTAGCACTGAGGGGGGGATGTAATACCTGTCACCTCCACTCTCCCTCTGTTTGATGGTTCAGCTACCTCAGGAGTCCCCTTCTGAGTTTCCCATAGGCCTCTCTGCCACTCCTCAGGGTCTAGCCCACCTTCAGTACCTGCTGTGTGCATTAATGCCAAAAGTCAACCCCACAGTGGTAGGAAGAAAGTGGAGGTAGACAACCAGTCAGCCTGAATTGAACTTCCTATCCCCACTGCCCAGGGAGGTGAAAAGGATCTCTGCTGTGATCCAGCACCATTTCTTTTCCTCCTGGAAACCCCACAGCCAGCTTCCCTAACACTGTCCATTCATCCCATGAAGCAGTCCTTCCCCTTGCTGAGCTGTCACTAACCATTGTTGGTGAATTGTCACTAACACTCATTTATATTTTCTTTTGCAGTGATGATTCTAACCCTGGACTGGCCTGTGTGTGTTACTGTACATAGAATATTTATTTTTATACAGTGTTCTTCTCTGATATGCCAGAAGTTATGCATTTTTACAAATTATCAAAAAGCTGCATATTTTTTGTACAGAAAATGCTAGATCTCCCTTCTTCCCCATTTGTCAGTTCTCTGTATAATTCTATGTCTGTTTTATGCTTGTTTTGTCATGGAGTACAGCTGTAATATTTACATATTTGTGCACACATGATGAATATAGGAACTTAATAAATTATTACATTAAAAGTGCCCGAAGGAACTGCCCTGTATAGATTTAAAGGTCATTTTCATTTTCCAAGCTGAAATCAATCTTGACTATTTCAAAATAGTCTGTATTTTTTGTTAAAGCAAAATAGTAACAATTTATTGTGACTAAATTAAGGTGTTGCTGAAAACCTCACAGTAGCCACTGTACACTGGGAATATAGATTCCATGATTAATAACTATCAAACAAGGGCTGTTTCTTGATCAGATTCAGAGCACCAAGCACAGCCCCCTGCCAGCTCCTCAAAAGGCTGCTCCTTGGGCATGCAGGAATGCTAACACCTTCTACAGGAGCTGTGGGGTTACCTTGTACAAAGAGAATCTCTTAGTCTCTTGTCTCTGGCTAAAATGGAGCACTTCCTGTGAGCAGGAATAACTCTCAGGACAATGAGCCCTGGTCAGCAAGAAATTCTAGAATCTTTCTAAATTGCAGGCCCGCAAGTAGCTGAATTAAAACCTATGGCAGAATACCTAGATGATATCCTAGTGGGTGTTTAATATCATAAATCAATCCACCTGTGTTTTTTAAAATCTTAACCAAAGGTTGCATGCAGATTTCCAGTGTCATTAATAATTTGCATCTGTGCATCTTAATTATCCCTCCTGACCTCCCTTTGTTAATCCCTCAAGTCTGAACTACCCATCAAGAAAATATAGACTACTAGACCAAAGTGAACATCACAATATACTTTTCTTAGAAAATGAGCAAAGGATTGGAAGGCTAAATCTATTCCCTGAAACATGGCTCCTTTCCTTGGCCCTTCAAGTAAGGGGGAAAGACAGTTTGCAACCCAGAAGTTTCTGGGGATAGAGAGAAGTGTCAGTATTTAAAGATCCCTGCAGAGATCAGTTACCCACAAGCAGTAATTCATTAGTTAGACCAAGACTCTGAGGTCCTGCTCTTGACACAGCCACTACAAAAGGAGCTAAGCACCCTCTCCCACAGCACCACTGTATAGCTTTTACCACCAGAGTTACTGCAGCATTGAACACATGGACCACAGGCTGTGCTCACAACAGCTTCCCCTGGCTGCAGCTGTGTCAGCTGAGGTGATCACCACCACAACCACCTCCTGCACTCTGTTTACAAACTATTACTTTTTTCCAACTGATTCCGCACAGCCTTTTAGCACCACCAGAGTATGAGAGAGAGAGAGAGATGTGCTTCTCTTGTCCGCAACAGCCTGCAAGGACTGCTAGTGGAAACGAGCCCAGCCCCTGACTGTTGCAATCCATTTGTCACTTTGCCCTTTCAGAAATTCATTGCACTTCATCTAAACACCACTGAGGTTTCTACCACCCTGTGTCTCTGGCCTCCCCTTCCCACAGGCTGCTTCTGACTCAGATTGCTCTTGCAGTTCAGAAACTCCTTGCAACTTTCAACCTAAACTAATTCATAGTATTTACGACCATGTCTTCTCATGCCAACATTGTCCTTTGGATGAAACTTTTCCATGCATGATGTTCTCATGAAATGCTTGGAGAAGCTGAAATGGCACAGAAAGAAAAAGAACTGCAGGGCCGTGAGGGCTTCTTGTTTGATTTCTCAGTAATGTATCTCATTAATGTAAGACCCAGCTCCTTGTTATAAGTCTTTGCAGCTGTGAAGCTAATTGGAACAGCACTTCTTTAAATGAATGCCACACAACTCTGGTGTTTTAGTTGCACACCTGTTAACTACAAAACAGTTACTAATGACCCAAACAGGTATACTGGTGGTGTATTGCTTTTGGAAGGTTATAGTAGTAGCAGCAGTGAACTTCTACTTCAGTCTTGTAGTTCTCAGCACACAAGGTAGGTGATTTGGATGCTTCAGCTCCTCCTAGAAATGCTGGCTCTCTTTAATCCTCCAAACCTTACAACTTCCTCATAGAATCTGTCAGTATTTCCTGTTCCCTTTGGTGTTGGTGGTGTATTTTTGGTTTGTAATTTACTTGTGATTGCACTGCATGGGATTGCCTTTGCTTGGATTTGCCTGAGCAAAAAGCAGATGGAATGTACATCTGTTATGTTGTCTTGTCACTGCTACTGAAGGGTAAAGGGGCCTTAAGATGATACTGTATCTGGTTTATTTCTTGGGCTGTTTTTTGGCTGATACATTGTCAAGAAAGCTTTTACGTGAGGCACAGGCGACCTTGAAATGTAATTGCCAGAACTCTTGAAAGTATCTGAGTTGTGTCAGCAAAGAGGCAGGGAAGGAGGGATAGGTTGAGCAAAAGAAGTTTGATTTTTCTATACTTCCAGCTTTGCCCCAGTGTAATTCTTCTGTTACCAGTGGAGATGCTCCTGACCTACAAGCCACAGGAGGCTTTGGTGCCACAGCTTCTATAGCACTTAATCTGCTTTCTGTCAGCCAAATGCAGCCACACACACAGAGTGTCAACACATGCTGCTATCCTTGTGTCTTTTTGCTTCTTCATTATCTTGGATCATTCTGTCCGTATTATTGGTTTGGTTTCAAATTAGCTGTGGGACTCTAAAGATGCTTTATGTGGGCAGCAGAATCCATGACCTTCTGAGACTTGTTTAATGCTTCCTTTGGCACACCCTGAAAAAGCTGAACATAATTCAGCAAAAAGCATTTTTAGACCTTTCTGAATATGATAGTTTGAGGAGAGTCTGCTGACTTGAGAAACTGTTTCATTTTTACTTTCCTTTGAAAATCAGCAGCTCCTTTTCCATCTTGGTAAAAGCAATTGTTAGGCTCCAGCTGTAAAGAAATCTTGGCTCTTGGAGCTAATTCTTAAGGGCACTGAGGCAGCTCATTCACACTGGTTTCTTTAGGAAGAGGGTACCTAAGTGGGAGTTGTGAGTTGTACACCAAAATGCTTCTGTGAACTCTGCCTCTGACACTAAATGCTGATAGGTGCTGCCTAGCGTGTACAGGTATTTCATCAATCCCACAGTGCCCTCTAAGTTTTGCCTCTGTTGGGCATTGAGTTGTGAATGTCTCTCACAGCTGAGTACCAAGAGAACACAGCACTTCAGGCAGCATATGCAGGGGGAGAGGGAAGGGACCTGAGGTTATCTGCAGCATTTGTTTAGAAAGTGAAAGATAACTGATGTAGTGTTGGGGAAAAAAACTATATGCAAGATATCTGCTCACCTATCATAAAGGTCATAAAATTGTGACAGACGTTCCCTGTGGCTGCTGCAGATCACAACATATTTTTTTCACTGTATTAGATAACCATTTCAGATAACTGTTCCTACAAACCCTGATACCAATAGAATCTCATTGGCCACTGGTGATGAACCAGAGGTTGTGAATCAGTGAATTTCACTGATCAGCTGCTCTTTCCAAACATGAGTGCTTTGCATTTCAAGAAGAACCTGAAAGGTAGCAGCTGGGCTTGCACCACTCTGAATGTGACAGCTCAGTTTCAGGATCCAGCTCTACTAAAACCTGCAACTGGGTTGCTGTCACTGATGATTATTGCTGTTAATTCTGCCTGTCTGCTTTCATGTGAAACCATTTGTCTGCAACTTCAAGGGTCAAACTCCTTGGCTGATAGCCAAAAAGTGAGACACGTCTGAGGGTGGAGAAGCTTGGGAAACGACAGCACAATGGAAGGAGAAGAAAGACCTTCCTGAAGATTTGCTGGAGATGTTTTGCAAGTTCCTTCCCTGGAGCTTGGGAAGAGTTCTTCAACTGCACACCAGGAATCTGTGCCAGATGCTGCCTGCTGGGGCTGCAGGAGCTCAGCATGCCAACGTTTTCTGTTTTGCTTTCTGTACTCTCCCAGAAGCCAGAAGCAGGGTTTGAAAATGACACCATTTATATTCCTTTTCTTTGGTCATTTTCACTTCTTTCTATTATTGTGGTCAGATTCTTCAGATGAAGAATTGGGCACATTTTCCTGCAGCCGCTGTATAAATGAGTGCAAGACATGGACAATATTTCAGGGGGGGATCCTTTGATGCAAGAAAGAAATCCTTCTTGAACAATTATCTTCAGAAAAGTTGGTGAACCCCTATGTTAGTTCAGAGTGCTGCTCAGAGAGGAAGTGGAAAAACTTTTTGCTACTGTTCTGATTGCAAACTTTCACCTACATTGTTGATGATTCCGTCTTTAACTTTTTCATCACAAACTTTCTTCTGTTAACTATAAAGAAGTGACGGGTGTTTTTTTGCCAAGAAGAGGAAAAGCACACTGGATTTTGAGGGCATGAAATACTTTGTTACAGGAGAAGAATGGGGAGCATAGAAAAAAACCTGGTTTCACTGAATAATTCCTTTGCTTCCTGTACTTCTGCTTTGGTTTCCACCATGCACACTGGATGCTTTTTTGTCTGGAGCCCTTCAGAAATGTTATTTTGCTGTCCCATTAAGGCCCTTTTGTGGGTACAACTAAGCAGATGTACTTCCAGATGGAAAATGAGGATTGTTAAATTCCACTGTTTCATATATACAGTAAAGAAAAATAAAGATTTGGCAAAGCGCTGAGGGGTGCAGAGGACATTTCCCAGCTGCCTGAACTCAGAATATACAACTCTGGGATACTTTGTACCAACTGCTATGCAAATCTGGCGTCCCTTACTCGGCTCCCATTGCTGATGGTTAAACTCCGTTCATATGTCAACTATGGGGTCTTCCCACCACAGCTCTTGCAATTTATCTTAAAAAAATGTTAAAATTAATTATTAAGTGCGTATCTTATGAACATGACTCATAACATTTCTTCTTCACTGAGTGCACTGGGAATCTCACTTGCCCAGGCACTAAAACACGTATTTAATTCTGAACATGTGATTCCTTTTAGCCTAACTGATGCTATTTGCGTAATTTAAGTACTCTGGTGAAAAGGGGCCATTATTATTAGAGTTAATGAATAATATTATCTAAATCATTAAGCAGAACTAAATTATACGCAGTTTACATTACAGTTCAGAAAGTGCTGACTTCAAGTTCAAAGTGATGTCTTTTAAATCAGAGCAAACCCAGAAGGCAGTAGCCTTCCTTCAGGCCCCCTTTGTCAACTCAGCTGGAATAATCCTGACCTCCTGATAAGGACAGCTGTAGCTGGCACCCATCTCTTCTCATTGGTGCAGGGAAGGTCTACTGTTAAAATAATTCCAGGATTACAATGTTCAACTTTCAGTTCATCTGAAGAGTTGCAGTTCTTTAAGACTTCTAGGAGAGGTATTCAGCGAGTAGGGTGTTGGGATAAGCTGTTGCAGTTAGGAACAAGGCTGATGAAAGTGTTATTTTATTTGTATTTTTCATTTTTACTTTTTTTGGGGGGAGGAGGGAGAACCTGACCAGAACTGCAGGCGGTAGGTGCGCTTTTTCCTTCTTTTTTAATGGAGCAATTAGAGCTATAGTCTGATAATGTGACTTTACTTTTTATTAATGATTTGGGGGGGTGATTTGTTTGCTCTTTAGTGTTTTCTTCTAGGAATATTTTTAATGGACTTTTGTAATAAAAATTCCTCACCCAAAATGTCCTAAGGACATTCCTACTGTGTTTTCTCTCCCTGAGTTCAGCAGCGAAATGGTGCTTTCTAGAGGTAAACCAGTTTTCAGTGGTGATAATCCAATCTCCACAGGCCACACGCAGGGACCAGGTACCAGCGACCTCTCCCAGACAAAATGGTGTCTTCAAAACACTTTTACATGTACAAAGCTGAAAAGGGCTATGGCAGAGACCACTCCATTGCAAGTGGTCTCCTCCGGTCTTAGGTGATCTGTCAGGAAGCGGTTAGTCTGGCAAGAGTCGCTGTGGCCTCTTCAGCAGCATTCTACAGCCTGAGCTCCCAGGCTTAGCTGGAGAGCTCTGAAAGACCAGTTAAAAGAAACATTTTTCCTTGAGAATGGCAAGCTCTTGGTAGGTACCTACGAAAGTGTTGTCTCTTCCTGTTGTTTTGCCCTCCTCTAAATCCAGCAGCGCACCCCTGTTACCTTTAGGCTTGGCTTCAGGCTGAGTCTACACTCACATGCTTTGCTGGATGAGGATCTCCTTTTACACTTCTTTGGGTTTGGGTTGCTTTTGTGTTTAAGGGTTGTTTTTTTTTTTTTTCTCCTGCTTTTGTCCCTGTTGCTTCCAGGTCTTTGTTCCAGACAAAACAGCTCCTTTCTTTCCTGTATTTTCAGCAGATTTGTTGGTCACATTTTGATCACTTTCCCACTTGCTTTTATTATCTATTCTCCCTTCTTGGACCCCTTTCGTTGCCGAACATTTTGATCTGATGAAAACATCACGGCAAAACACGCATTAAACCTGTGGATGTTTGTTGGTATTTTTTGGAGTTGACTGTAAAGCTTCTACTGTCTAAACCGCTAGGTAGCGAGACCAGTCTAGCTCTGCAGATTTCTTATGATTTTGTTTGCTTGTTGAAGCTATTAAATAAATGTGTTCTTTTTTAAAACAGACTCAGAATTAGTCAAAATACTGCAGATTTTTTCTTTTACAGAAAAAAACTTCTAATGCTTTTTTTTTTTTTTTGCTTCAAACATGACTTTGTTGACCTGCTGCCACAAGGCTTAGTAGGTCAGACGTTAAGGATAGGTATGAGAGGACTGGTTGTGAAACTGATGGGGTGGAACCAGTATTCTTGCTTTCCATTGCACGCTGTTTGTCAGTCCATTGTCTCTGGAGGGGGTGTGCTGGGAGTGTGAAATTCCATATTATGATTATTCCATTGTTTTTTCACAGCAGTGTTTCAATATATTGCTTCAGTAAATCTTCCTTTCTACTCTCCTGCAAAGATTTGCTTTTATCCTCATGTTGCACACCACCAGCAGTGCCACAGACCAAGCAGTTTCACCCTTTTTGGGAGTCTTCCAAAGGGACTGTGCTAGCTCCTGAAATTCCACAGCTGTTTCTGCAGCGGTATTATGACAGTGAAAAGGAGAAACAGATATTTGTCAGCAAGACTGGGTAGGTCACCATAAGAAGAATCCTTCTCTGAGCCTGGCTCCTAGCTATGCACTTGTTACCTTCTCCATTACCTCTCCCTTCACTGTACCAACAGTAGCTGTCTGTGTGGCCACAAATGACCCTGCCAAGAACTGACCTACCTTAAAAAATAGCCCCTCAAAACAGCAGAGCACCTAAAGTGAGAAAGCAAAAGGGAAACCTTATGCCAACGTAGCCACAGAAGTGCACATTGACCAGCAGTCTGTGACTGTGCTAAGGGCAGAGGCATGCAAGTAGGCGCAAAGAAAGGAGGTGGAGCAGAAGCAGCAGACAAGGCACAGGAGAGACCTCCAGTGGGCTAATCTAGGCTGCTTCTCAGCTGCAGCATGCACTTGCCCTAAATCATTCTTTCCACTTTAACCAAACAGGACTACTCTGTTATTCCTTTTTGTCCCTCACCATTTAAATTTAAATATGGGGTAAATTGGGGCAGAATGTTGTCCTTGTCATGTTTCTTCCTGCACTGATAAAAGGAGGACTGGGAGCATCCCCTTCATGCAGGGTGTAATGGCCTGACTCCACAACAGCCTCATAGTTCTTCATGATGCAAAATTGACTTTAGATGTTGAACAGCACAGTAATGGGAGGAAGTTTCTGACTTATGGGGAAAACCTGCAGATATCATCGGCTCTTCAACAGTACAATTCACAGTGCCAGAGTTGCAGGCTATATCTACATTACTAATGGGTGCAGTATGAGAAGAGTAGGTCTAAAGAGCGAAACAGGTCCCCACCAAGGAACTACCTGGTTTCAAGAGACTTAATTTTTGACTGCTCTAGTCTGGCTTAGGGGTTAGTGAACCACTAATCACTCCCCTTAGTGGTTGGGACATAGGATGTGTGCTACTGGAGCTCACCTTCTGTTTCTGTTTCATCTAGCGGGAATTCAGTTGGTGCATTCAGAGACTGTTTTGTGTTGTGACCCAAAGCACAACATGCAGGGACAATCTACAGATTTGCTTTGAAGGTACAGCTCTGGTCTGGAAAGTGGTGCCAACACAACATGCCTGGCTGCAGCCTGCAATGTGCTCTAAAGTACATCTACCTGGTACCACGTGGAGGCTTGTCTTGCCAAGGGGTGGGAGCAGAATGCTGCCCACCCTCAAGAGTTAGCTCTACCAAGTAATCTGTGTGGTGCCAAGACAACCCCTTAGCATTTGGAGGCCTCAGAGCAACAGAAAACTGCCTCCCTTGTGTAATTTCCCCACTCCTGGAATGCTTGAGTCATTGGCACTGCCCCTGTTTCTCATCATTATAGAATTTGGACACCAAATTCTCTGATACAGGGACACTTTCTGCCAAAGATCTGCTCATCAGCCAACATCAGTCAAATATGAATGGCCTAATCTCTGCAGGAGAAGGATTTCTGAAGCAGTCTGTTCTTGTTACGTATCTGGTTTCCTTGACTTTTACAAGATATTTTACTACTTTTCCCCCTTTGGTGGCATAGAATGTAAAATATTTAATATACCCGTAGTGAAGTGATGAGTCGCGAGTAGATCTTGTCAGGGCATTGTTTCTGCATATCTCTTACATACACTGATTGTTTGAATCATTTAAATCTGAATACACTTTTTACACTTTTTTTATATTGAACTTTTCAGCCTGTATATTAAATATCCAATGCTATTTAGCATTCATTAATGTAAGTGCTGTAATATACTTTTTGTGTTACCAGTAATTATTACTGTCATTGTACTGATTTTAAGACATTATTTCAACTTCTTTTGATAAGAGTTTAGCTACTTGGAATTTTTTTGCTAGAATTAAGAGAAGAAAGGGCTGTTCTTTCCCACAATCTTTTTAGGCTCAGTAGGAGCTTCTTCAGCTAAAATGAGCATTTGCTTTTTCTTTTTTGCTTTTTCCTTGGTAATGTGGTAACATTGATTTGCTTTGTCTTTTAATCCTGGAAATTCTGAATTCCATGTTGACCATTTCTATCAATATTGTAGAAAAACAGACGCAGCTGTTCCATAAAGAGTTACTGATCATAGCGACTAAAATACTGCAATTATTTTGCTTTTCCCCTACTAATCTTCTTCCACTATTAAGTTTTTAGCAAGTGATAAGTGTGATAACATTTGAAAAGACATTAAAGGATTAAACACTTAACATGTACAAGGAAAGGGATTTGCTTGAATTATTTCCATCTCTACGAATGAAAAATGGCTTTTGAACTTTTATGTCAGAACAAAAGCTGTGCCTTGGATTTCTTGTGTCCATTACCTAATCCAGTGGTTTCAATGAAACCACACCTGTCCATGGAACTAGGGGAAATTTAAAGAACTCCCTGAATCACTGCTCAGTACTAAATCAAGTTCAGTTTTGTAAAGGGAAACACTTCTTAATTATAGCATCCTTAAAGCATTTCCACCTTCTTGTAAAAGATGGACAGTTCATATGTTTAATCAATGAGTATCCATTTATCAGATATAGTGCTCATCTTATTCAGAAGTGATGTTTTATATTATGATGAAAACTGCTACGCAAGAGCTATATATTGCTATTTAAATACCTTAGCCTATTCACTACATCATTATGAGAATACAGATAGGAGATTCCAGGACAAAGTTAATTCAGGAAATGGACTTTTGGAAAATGGAAGGAGGGATTAAGAAACAGACAGGAGGTAACGAACTTGTCTTGGACTGGATGGTTGTTACCATGGTGAATGCGGTGCGGCACTGTATTTAAAGTGTCATCCCATCATTTTCCAAGAGGAGTCTGATGAATTCCCTGTGCCTTGCACTGAAGCTTTACACCTTTGTGACAATGCTTTAGTAAGGTTTCTATTCTAATTTGTGTGCTGTGCATATTCCAGTACAATCTGCATTTGTTACATATGATGTACATACTTTCTTCTCCCTTTTATAAAGATATCTGTTTACTTACATAGTTTCTGTCTTTTGTAAATGACAGCTAATGCTAACAATAAACCATAAATTCACTTACACATCGTCTTTCCATTTGGGGATGGGGTTTGGGTTAATATCCTAAGGCAATCACGCCATCTGCTGTTTGCCAGTCAGACCCAGTAATGACAGGACGAGGTGGCAGTTTCAACCAGCTCGGCAGAGGAATGGAACTCTCAGACATACTGTTCTCACTCAGTCTATGAAAGCAGACAGACCCAGTTAGTGCCTGTGCTAAGGGGAAGGCAGCGTATTAGCCCAGCTCTGGTACTAGACACTGGGGAACCTGCATGGCAATAAGACAGCCTGAACCCCCCATTGTATCGACAGCATTATTGGAGCTCTTTCTTAAAACATTAATTAATCAAGCATAAAACACAAAGCTACACAAACTGAGCAGCTGAAAGAGTGCAGAGGGGACAGAGCCAAGACAAGAAGACTGTAGGGACTGGCTCTCCAGTTATGCTCGCAATGAAATGATCGTGATTATCAGCTTTGTCTTTCTTGTCTGTCCTTCCTCAAAACTCAGAGAATCAATAAGGTGGCATTCATCTACCCCAAAACCCAAGAGTTAACAGCTATTTGCTAAGGGATCCTATTCTAAGGTAGAATGTTCGCTCAGGGCTGTAAGGGCACTCTTGCTTTATAAAACTGATGTCTCCTGGATGTATCCTGTTATTCCCTGTGAGAGTACTAAAATTTTACACTTGCACCATAAATAGATGTTATGGAAGTTTACTGAGTACTGCCTCAGAAAAACATGAGGCCCAGAGACAGGCTCTTTTCAATTATCTTCCTTATTTATAGGTCGCATTTTGAGATTTTTAGTTATTCCTGTCCTCCCCCTTCAAGCGACTGTCATAAGCAGGAAAATAAAGTCTGTTATTTTAATGATGTAAATGAACTGTTTTAAATCAAACTCAGAACAATTGTGAAAACAGACAAACAAGCAGGGCTGTCTTATGAAGATTCTCTGAAAAGAACTTGGAGCTTAATGGTCCCATCCAGGAAGACAATGAGCTTGTGAATCTCACCAGAGAAAGGAAAGGTGTGTCTCGGCTACCAAAGAGCATAACTGCAATGAGACAAACATCCTTACTAACACAAGAAGAACAGATCACATGTAACTACAGAAAATCTCATTGCAACATTGTGAGAAGTGGGAAATGTGCTTTAGTTTTGTGAGTGAGGTGCCAGTTTGCTAAGAAAGCATCCTGCAGTACAGATCTGGAGTGATCTGTAGGAGAGTGACTTGATCAAGTGGTGCAATGACAACGTGTTACCATTTGCTCCTCCAACAAAGAAACCTAGCTCTTCAAATGCCAAAAGCAAAACATGACTGCATCAGAAGCTTCCCAGGCACCTGCTGGTAGGTGTCACTTTCTGCACTAAAAGACTCTGCTATAGTGAAAACAAACGTTTTGTTGCTAATAGTTTGCTTCAAGAAATTCACATGTGCTACAGAGACAGATGCTTTCCTGCCCCTTAGATTGGCAGTATTTGGTTACCATATTAATCTGCTCCCAAAGGCATCACTCACAAATGTACTGCTTTATCCATCCAATTTTCCTTAAACTCAGATTCTGACATAGGTTTTATACTAGTTAATAATCAAATTTGCAGTCCTTTTGAGACACAGAGCCACAAGGGAATCATCTATGTCCTATCTCTTACCACCCCTCAGCTTCCTCAGCTCTAAGTTCTGACTTGTTTAATTCTTCAGAAAAGCCCTTCCACATGCGATTGCCACACCAATTCCCCCTGTACCTTACTTGGTTTTGGCTACTGTTTCTCAGCTGAGGAGAGGAATTTCTCAGCTGAACACAATGGTGTTTTCTGGGTTCCCTTTGTTTTTTGTCTGTGATGCTGACAGACTTTTCAATCTCTATTGACAAAGAAAGGACATGATTATTGTGACTAAACATGATTATTCAAATATTTGTATTAAATTAGTACTTTTACGTGGATGACTAACAAATTTAAGGATAAGTAGCAAAGATTAAAACGCTCCTTTTAAACACTCAGAATAAAAACACTCCGGGGTTTTTAAGTTAATAAGCAGCATTTATCTTCCAGAAACACTGGTGTTTGGGCAGGAAAGACCTCTCTCCTTATTTATGCGTTAGCTAATTTGTGACATTTGAAGCCAGCCCATCCAACAGTCTACCTTAAACAGAATGTCAGAATCTGACCCAAAAACGTGTAATTTTGAAGTATATGGGATGATCTAATTTTGAAAATATTACTATAAGGGAGTTCTCCAAAAAGTTAGGATTTAGCTTTTCTGGCTTGACAACAAAAGCTCGTTGTACACAACCTACTAGCATAATAGCCCCACAGACAGTATAGAGGAGGGATTAAAAAACAGCTTGGGGATGGGGGTGGTGTCAATACAAAGATATGGATAACTTGCAAACCTCAGTTATTACATGTTATTTACTGACACAATACACACACACATCAGCTTTGATTGTATTAGGTTATCCTAATGACATAACAACACTTGCACTGATTTGATAAAATTCCTGGATTATTACGCCCATAAAATAGAGCTTTGAAAGTACTTGACATTACTGTACTGCGAGGACAACCCCGGATGCCTGCCAGCCTAAGCGAGAGCAAAGCTGTATCTCTTGGTTTTGAAGCTATGAAATATTCATTACAATGTTTGAGACTTAACAGCTTCTGCCCAAAAGTGTGAGTGCCATAAACGGGCTGTTTTTTTCCAATAGCTGGAGAATCAGGCAGTCTCTAAATGCCCCATCAATAGCTATGTTGTTTATTTTGACAGAGTAACAGCTTGCATTTGCACTTGGAAGTCAACTGGCAGATGGTCTCTGCACAACCTAGCGAGGGCAGGCTCCGCTCCTGCTGACTGCAAAAAGCTCTCTTACAATCCAGCATTGCAAGTTTTTGTTTGGAAGAACTAGTTAGTTAGTAACGATTCTTCCCTGAACAACTAGATGGAAGTGGCCAGAGCATAGTTAGTGGGACATATCTTGGACTTCCAGTCATCTTCTGCATTACAGGATTTGTAAGGATGCCCACCCTGCCAATTCTCACCATGTGGTTTAAGTGACCTACTGCTCATCACTTTTCCATTGCAGCCTTAGTGTTTAGCACTAAACTTGGAGCTGGAGAGAAAAATCCATGTATCTTGGTGGCTCTAAATAAGCAGGCAGCTCCAAACATGCAGTTACTGCAGAACAACTCACACAGGGTATTTGAATCCTGCCTTACTCTGACCTCTTCTATTCAAAGACGGTTTATTCTTGTGTGACAAAGCCACTCAGAATCTTCCAGAAATACTTGAAGCAATGTAATGCTGTTAACATTCAAGTTAAGCTAAGCTATATCTACTGGAGAAAGAAATAAAGAGGTAAAATTTACAGTTGGACAATTAAAAGCCACAAAGGCAGGAAAATTAGTATTAAAATTCAGACCTCTATGATTGACTTGAAAAAAGGTGGTACACTATGAAGGTCTTCGCGCTCCTCCTCTCTCACACTTGTCCAGCACTCCGGTTTCCTTCAGTCTCCTGCGGTGGGAAGGTCGAGATACAATTTGTGTGTTGATGGCAATTCCTTGGCCATTGCGAGGGCAGAGAAGTGTCTGGGTTTTCTTCATCCCAGTGCTGCTTCCGTGAACACACTCTTCCCAGGCAGCAATAACATAAACAGCAAAAGCCAGCTGCAGAATAGGAGATCCCTTCTTTCATAGCTGCTCTACTGAATTAGATTCTTATTTGAAGGAACATAAAAGCTGTGTTAGAAGGCCACAGCCCCATGCTCACTGGATGTGGTAAGCCTCTTTGAAGCCTGTGACACTTGATGACCACGTTACATGGAGGTTAAATGGGAAGAGGAGACCCACCCTTATACCAGCTCATTTCACCTGATCCATCTGATCAATATATATGTAAGTGGTGGATGTGAAAACCACAAAATTAAAGCTGGAAATATGCCTGAATAGAAGGAAAATGTTGCTTGTAAACAGAGAAATGATCTTGTAAAGAGAATGAGCGGTCCTAATGCTGAAAGTTTGTCTCACATAGAAGACAGTTTCTTTCCTTTAAAGACCTCCTACATGTTTGTGTTGTTAACATACAGCAACTATTTGATGTTAATCTGAAACAAACTGGGAATGCTCTCAGAAATGTATGGTATTTATTTTGTCTCATCTCAAACTATTTTTAATTACAAAGCTATGCACCAAAGGCATAACTGCTCGGATTACTGGATGCAATTATTTTTGTATCTGGAAATGGAAAAATGTAAATGCTCTCCTCCTTTTCACAGGGGCTTTACATTGTCTTTAATTTTTACACTTACTACTTGAAAACCTTCTTTGTATTCCTCCTACTCTCCCAATATAGTTCAATACACTTACATTCTACAGATATCCTTTTTCCTTGCTAAGTTCAAAGTCTCAACAGGGAAGATCCTGGTAAGGCTTCTCCCTACATGTAAAATAATTCAAACTCATGCACGTGAGCTTTTCTCTTATGGTTTCACAGCATTTTGACCTGCTTTCAAAAAGAAGTGGGGAAGAGAATAGACTCTAAAGCATTAATCCACTAAAGTGTATTAGATCTTACTCACTGAATGGATTGCTTAAAAACCAAGTATCTTTATTTCCATTTTAAGTGACAGTCAAAATGCAGCCATGTTTAGTGAAAATCTTTACCCAGAGTCACAGAGCAGCGGAGAAAGCCACAGGTCCTCAGTTTGTGCCCTTTTTCTCTGGGAGATAGTGTGGTTCACAATTAACATAACCCAAAGAAATTCTTTATTGCTTTTTTTTCCCACCAAATGCAATTCCATACAGACATAAAAGTTCACTTTGGCAAAGCCAAAAACAAACTCCAGGAAGCCAGTGAATCTTTATGACTTTTTTTTTGCAGTGACAAAGGGAAAGCTGAAAGCATGGATGCCTCTTTATTGCTCTGTTGTTCTCAGGCACCCTCCTGAACACTGCATGCGGGTTATGCTGATGTGGGTTAATACTCTATCTCCCAGCGCATGAGAGCATCTCCCAAATATTTTTCAAGTGAAATGAGCGCATTGATGCAAAATGCTGGTACAGGAGTGACAATATAAACATACTTGCATGTAAAAATATCCCTGAGTTTAAGAGGTGTAGCTCTGAGCTCTTCTGTTTGCACCAGTCTGCAGCACGTATTTGGCGCTGCCAACAGATATGCTGTGAGATTTGTAATACAATCACTTATTGCGTGTCTTGGAGCTCACACTCTTGAATCCGTGCAACTGTGGGGAAAACAAAAACCACTTCAGCTTTCATTTAGAAAGCAAGTTAAGTTTGCAGCCCTCCTGGATGAGTTGAAAAGCTTGTGACCGCCTTAAATGCTCCAATGCAACAAGACACAAAGAGCTGTCAGTACTCTTTGTTACGGTCGTTTTAAGCCAGTTCGGGGATGCTGGAACACTTGGATTAAATGCACCGCACCGAGACGCGCAGGTCACCTTGCCTTGGGATCTAAGGATGGGCGGCTGCCTTCCTAACAAAAACCAGAGGGTGTGCGGAGGGCACCTCAAAACCCATCCCTGCGCATCAGCCCAAGCTACGACCCCCTTGAAACCTCTGCGACTCTTAACTCCTTCACCCTGTGAGGAGGGTAGCAAACCAGGCGTTTTCCCGTTATGCTCCCGAGCACTGCAAGCTCCGCAGCTTCCGGGGACTGGGGTTGGGGGAGCCCTTTCTCTGCTGGGCGTGCGTGTGGTGGGCACTGATGGAGGAGGCGGGGAGGGAGTGCCTGTGGGAAGGCGGCAGCAGCAGCAGCCCGGGGGCCCGGGCAAGGAGGAGCGGTGCGATGTCTGGGAGGGCGGCAGCGACAGGGGGGTTGTTGCAGGCCCTGGCTGCAGTGACTCCTCCTAGAGGCGGTATGCGGAGCAGGAGGAAACCCCTTCCACCCCCCTCTTGAAGAGCTGCCGCCATCTCCATTGAAACATACAATACGTGAGGAGAGCCGGCGGCTGAGGCGGAGCGAGGGTGCGGGCGGGGGGTGGGGGAGCCGAAAAGAGAAGGGGGAAGCGGAGGGGGGGGCAAGGAGAAGAGGAAAAGAAGGGAGAAAAAGGAAAAAAAAAAGAAGGAAACAGCAGAAGGCGGCGGCGGGCGCCGGCAGGTGAGGGGAGCGGCGGCGCGGGGGCTCCGGGGCTGCGGCGAGGCCCGCTCCTCTTTTTCCCTCTCCCCGGCGCCCGACCCAAGTCCACCACCACCACCACCTCCTCCTCCTCCCGTCGCTGCTGCCGTTGTCCGCAGCGGCCCGGGCGGGCCCGACTACGGCCGGGGCGGGGGCAGCGCAGAGGCCGCTGTGAGGGACAGGGGTGCGGAGGGGGGAGGGGGCGGTGTGCGGCCCTGGGGAGGGACACGAGGCGACGGCGCGCGCGGGGGCCGTCCCC